>CAOLHI010004726.1:0-143510 GCA_948474755.1 Ctenosaura bakeri
TACATCAGCATTTCCGTGGCATTTTAATTCAATAAAACAAAAGGTTAACTTTTTTTCTCCCCTTCTCTCCCCTTCCCCCTGTTATTGCAGATCCTAGAAAGTGTTCAGTGGGTCCTGAATGACATTTTAAAATTTTCTGCTCCAGCTCAAAGAGGATATCTGTCTATGGGGCACTGACAGAGGTCTAGTTTTGAATGGTCTTTGTTGTCTGGGTGGAGTTTAGATAAATAATGTATTGGCAGTAGTAATTTTAAATGGACATTCTCTGTTCCGGGATCTTTCCATAGGGTTGCTCTGTGTCTTTTATCTTTTTGGTATGGATAGCAAGAGAACTCTCAAATTTTCTGGTCCTCAGTGAGAAAAGGGATCTTGACAGATCAAGATACCCTATTGAAGAAATGACCAACTGCTATGAGATTTTTCACATTTCAGGACTGCTTTTTGTGGACAGCTTGTTGTCAATTTTGGAAGAAAAAACGCTGTTTTGAACAAAATGTTGCAGTTTTATTTTGTGCAACCATGATTTTGCACAAAAGTCCGAATATGTAAAATAAAATCATTGAAAAATTTGCAAAACCTGTTACCATCTTGCCCAGAAGACTTTTGAAATGATTTATTCTTGCATGCAAAAGTGAAATAAGCAAAGATGGAAAACCCTACTCTTTGCATTGTTATTCAGCACCTTTATCTCACCAAGCAACTGGGAAGTACCATCTGGATGCAGTGCATGAAGGGAAGTGTTCTTGTGAGGGCTACCTATCTGCTTGGGGTTGACCACTGGAGGATGGAGGCAGAGAGACTTGCCTTCCCAATGCCCGATGTTGCCTGCTATCTTTGTCTGCTCTGACTGGGCAAGAGCTGTTCAAGATCTCTGGTCAGCGTGCCTTTTCTAGCCCCCTCCCTGATTTAAGTTTTGTTCCTTGGCATCAGGGTGGGCAAAGGTCAGCCGTGGAGCCACATTTCCTGTCCTCCATTTTGTGGCCTTTGGCCCCTCCAGATTCACTGGACCGTGCTTTTTGTGACAAAAAAATGATGATGGCTGTCCTCTCTTGGATGCCTGTGAGAATGCCAGTTCACTTTCTGAATAGGTTTTTAGTAGTATTCAAAGAGATAGTCTTGTTAGTCTGTTCTAGCATAAAAAGACATTTAAAAAACAAATAGCATATTTAAGACTAATTGGGAAGAAGAAGTGTCATGAATAAAATTTTGCGTATATTCAGTCCATTTCATCAGATGCATGTGTTACCCTGATTTCTGGGGTCCCTTGGGGGATGCCTTAATGAGCTCCACATGATGGGGAATGCAAACTAGCCAGAGCATGAGCAATAGCAATCCGAGAGGCAGGGTAACCTAGTGGAGTCTTTTTACCTAGTTTTTAGGGAGTCAGGCCAAGCCAAAAACCAAACAAAGACGTCTAATAAATGATTTTATTGAATAAAAGTCACATGCACCAGCACACTCACTCACACACTCACTCAAGACCTATTAAGAAGCAAACGAGAGGAAACTGGATAGGGGAAGTATTGAAGGGATTGTAGCTGGGGTAATACTGCACCTTTTCCTGAAGTCCTTGGTCCAGGAAAAACAGCGGAGAAGTGGGGCTCAGCACAGAGAGGGTTGAGGGGATTACTTGACAGACGGAAAAATGGTCTGCTGGTATGACCAGGAGTGATCCAAAGAAATTCTCAAAAACTGGGACTATTTGTAAGGGAATAGGTACCTGGAGGGCTAATCCTTTCCTGGGGAGAACAATGGGTGTTGCAATGGAAAAGAAGCTCCACGATGGCAACTCCTTTTGCATGATGAGATCACAAGGGGTTGCCAGAGTTTCAAGATCTTCAGTTACTTTGGGTTGTGGTGTGAATTTATGTAGATGGTCCTTGCCTGATAGGATTTTATTGCTATCAGTGCTCAACTTGGGGGAAAGCACACTAATCCCCTCAAGTTGGCTCCTCAGTGGCTGAGGACCTTTTGTCTACTGTGGGCTTGCACAGCTTGAGGGCTCCTGGGGCTACGTGACGGGGATTGTACTGGCCTGACCTGGTTCTCAATCGTTCGACTGTTGTTGCGGCCTACGTGCTCATCCAGGTGACCTCTTAGGTACATTGAATCATATTTTAATATCAAAATTGTAGACCCCAGGACAGGGTTTACCAGTGAGGTAACACATGGCACAAAAGCCTTCCTAGAAATTTCTTCTTCTCAGCTCATATAGGCTACTGGACTTCCTTATGTCTTTTTATGCTAAAACAGACTACTATAGCTAGCTCTCTGAATGCTGGTACAATGGAAGGTACCAAATTTATCTGGATGAGCCAAACATCTGGTGAAGTGGACTGAGTACACAAAACCCATGTTTGAAATTTCTTCTCCCCAGTTAATCTCAAAGGTGCCAGTGGATTCTTGTATGCCTTTGGTGTTTTTCCATTTCTTTGGCATTCTCTGTCTCCCTCCTTGGGTCCCAGGTACAGAAGACTGGCCCTGGGACCTTGCTGCAGTTGCCCATCACTGTTTTACGTGGTTGTAACTCCCAAAAGCTGCTCCAATCCAAGTCTTTTGTTCATTAAGTTACATTTATTTGACCTGTAGAGTGTTCTATGCCACTCCTCTGAGTGGTTTACAATGAGAAACAGAAGTTATCAAATTGAATATTTAAAAAACAGTCATTTGAGAATTTAACTTGATTTTTTTTCTGGTTTAAAATTAAAATCCAGCTAAAAGCCAGTTTCGTCTACTTCCTTCACCTGCCTCTTGCACATTCAGTCACCCCGGTTGGCAAGGGAATTCCAAAACTGAGGTACTACAACTGCTGAATTTGATATTTCTTTGCCAGCTTCTTGCCTCTAGAGGAGATGTCTTCTCTTTTATCTCCTTGATGCTTGTCCTGTTTAACTGGGGATTTAATTCTTCACTAAGTTTCTTCTCAAAGGAAGGAATGACTAATTAAAAATCCTACTGCAGTCTTTGGAAACTGCACCATTTTCAAAGACTATTTCAGAGTTTGGGACTCTGCAGAAAATTGCACTGAGTATTTTTGTATGGGGAAACAGAATTTTCTATGCTGAAAATAATCTTTCGGTATTGGACCATTATTTTCTATGAAAAAAATGCTGTTTACTATGTAAAACGATCAGATTTGGTATAGAATACATCCCAAACTGTGATGATTCTTAGGATTCTTCTCATTAGACTTTCTCAAGACTCTAGAAACTCTTTTTTGACCATTTTTCCTGACTATTTTTTCTGACATTCTTCCCATTGCTCTGCCTAACAATGAGGTGAGTGTACATTGATGGGCTAGCAGGGGGTGGTGGTGGTGGTGGTGGTGTGTAATAATAATAAAAACCTTTTATGCCATTTATTTGTTAAAAGAGAGCTGTCGCTAAAGTTATTTTGGAAGCCGTTGAACCACGTGTTCAGAATGTTGGGTTAGGGAGGCCTTTGTTCTGATCCAAAATGTCTCTTCTTATGCTTTGGGTGACCATTAAGAGAAAGGCTGTGTATAAACCAAATAAGTAAAAAATGGTTGATATTCTGAAGTGCACCCAGCTTCTAATAAGAATAAGAATAATATTTAGAGCAAGGTATTCTTGGGAAGGTACTGGGGAGCTTCTTTGAGGATTGAGGTGAGTGATAAGGAGCAAAATCGGGTGGTGGATGGGAGGGAGTTTTCCCCTGCCATGATGTGTATAAAAGGGTGCTTGTTGGGTCTGGTGAGCTGTGATGGGTGTTAGCTGGTTTGGATATTTTTTTTATTGTGGTTGTCCTGTTGGCATACTGTGTGTATGTTGTGCAGTCCATCTGCTGATGTGTGTTGCACTTTTCTATTAGCATCATGTAGTTTTCGTTCCAGGAACAGAGGGATCTTTTGACTTGCTGTATCTGGCATGACAGACAATTTTTGTGACCGCCCTTCAACATGTCTCTGAAGTCTAAATGTGTCCATCAATCTCAAAAACTTGAAGATCCCTACTTTAAAAGAAGGATCCTCTCTCTTTGCGATGAGTTAGTTTAGATTAGCTGGTAATCTTACCTAGTGTGTGTCTGTGGAGGGGTGGGGGCAAGTTTGTGCAGATACTGCCCAGAAATTAGGGGTTTTAATTTAATCCCTATCCCAGAACAGGCATAACTGGCACACCAGCTGTCACTGGGAATGGTCACTCCAGACCGTTGAGGTCACCTGGACCTCCGGTGCCAGAGGTCATTCAAGGTGTGCCCTGAATTATGTACTTGTTGCTTCAGTGGAAATGCAGTGCCATCTAGAAACTGCAAGCTACCCTGCTCTCTCCAAATTCCCAGTCCAGTGCACCATCCCTCTCTTTCTTACCAGGATCCAGCCTCAGTTTACTGACCTGCATCCAGTTCATATTTATTTCTGGCAGATTCTGGTCTTTCTCATTCAGGTGTTTGGAAAAAAAGAAATGAGCATAATTGATGAGACTGTATCCTCTCTGTCATCTTAATATACTATTGACGCATCATCCCATATCCCTGAACATCGTTCCCACGATGGCTGCATATAGATGTTGAATAAAACTAGGGAGAAATACAGGATTCTATAGTTCAGCTGTTAGGGCAAGTGGTGAAGACAGTACTCACCGAGTGTTATTCTCTGGAACTGTCCCCATGGAGAGTGATCTCCTCAGCTCTCCTGCATTTCAAGGAAACACGCAGAAGGTCATTATGTTCTGCAAAGCTTTGAGTAGTTAGCATGAGGGACAAATTAGACAAGATGCTTACTGTGTAAGGGCAATTGACGCAAATGCTTTGCTTTTCTTATTATGTAAATAGTAACAACAGTGATGCCTTGGTAGCCTCTGGTGAGGTGTCTTTATTCTTTTCCATATATTTCTGACAAAAATGCCTCTCTGAAGCTGCTCTTTCTATTTCAAGAGAATCCTTCCCTGGATTCCAGATCCAGAATGGTATATTATCTTGAGTGTTGGGCTAGGTTAAGAGGGGACATGATAGCCATGTTTAAATATTTAAAGGGATATCATGTTGAGGAGGGAGCGGGCTTGTTCTCCGCTGCTCCAGAGACTAGGACAAGGAGCAATGGATTCAAGCTGCAGGAAAAGAGATTCCACCTGAACCTCAGGAAGAACTTCCTGATGGTCAGAGTTGTCTGGCAGTGGAATCTGCTGCCTCGGAGTGTGGTGGAGTCTCCTTCTTTGGAGGTTTTTAAGCAGAGGCTGGACGGCCATCTGTTGGGAGTGCTTTGATGGGTGTTCCTGCATAGCGGGGGGTTGGACTGGATGGCCCCTGTGGTCTTTTCCAACTCTATGATTCTGTGATTCTAGGACTCTGAGGAACTAAGGTTCAAATCCCCACTCAGTCTTGGGAACTTACTGAGTAAACTTGAGCAAGTCAGATTCGCTCAGCCTTAGAGGAAGGCAGTGGTGAATTTCCTTTGAATAAATCTTAAGGGGCCCAAGTGATTTTGTGGTTTGAGTCCTGGATTAGGACTATAGATGACCAAGGTTCAAATCCTTACTCAGCTATGGAAACCCTTTGGGTGACCTTGAGCAGATCACATTGAGCTTCAGAGGAAGGCAATGGCAAAGCTCCAATGGATAAATCTTGCTAAGAAAATCCTAAATAGGGTTGCCATAAGTCAGATTTGATTTCTGTGTGTATAACAACAACAATTCCACTTGGAATCCATAGAGAAGCCAGCATGGTTTTGGACTAGGACACTGAGAGATTAGGGTTCAAATCCATGCTTGACCATGTAAACCTACTCTGTGACCGTGGGCAAGTCACATCCTCTCAGCCTTAGAGGAAGGCAAGGGTAAACCTTCTCTGAACAAAGTATGCCAAGAAGACTCTGTTATAGGTTTGCCTTAGGGTCGCCATAAGTCAAAAATGACTTGAAGACACAAAACAGGAAGAGGCTTTACTTGAAAAGCAGCAGCTTCAGAGGGTTTTTTCCCCCAGTACAATTGTTGTGATAACTTTTGTCCTATTTGCCTTTTTGCCCCCCCTTTTTTTAAAAAAAAAGAATTACATGGCAGTTTGTTGAAACTGTGGGACATTGTTGAAACCTCTGGAGATGGCAGTGTTGTAAAATGCCTCCATTGCAGGTCTACTTTTGTGTGAGTTCTCAACACAGTGGGACTCTGGAGTGCTAAAATGTCCCATCTGCTGGGAAAAAAGGTTGAGAGAATAGTCCAAAGGACCTCTCAAAACAGTGGTGTTGACACAAGGACTGAAAAAGAGAGAGGTGGGGAAATCAAATTGACCAAAGCAATTCCAACAATGTAAGGAGATGGATCATGGATTTTGGCAGCTCCATTCATTACTTAGAAGCAGTGATTTGCCCCTAACACTAATGCCAAGGCATACCCAAGAGAGAACGGGGTGGTGGTGATGGTGAGGATGAAGATGGAATGTGCTTTCCACCTCTGGCAAATACTTGTTCTCTCAGAGATAAGACTTCCTCACATCTTGAGGCTCTACAGCACTGACGCCCTTGAAATCCGCACTCGATATTAATCCCTTTCTTTCTTAACTTCTGGTCCTTCAGGCTTTTGCTCGCATTAAGAGCTGAAGGGTCAGACCCCAAGGCCTTGTTAGCAGTGCTCGCTGCGCTGTACATTTTTTATTTCTTTTCCATCCTGTCTTTTAAAATTAGCAATTTAATTTTTCCCCCTCTCTCTGGCACTTGTAGTGCTACTCAACCCTGAAAGCAATATTCCATCCTAGAGGTAACCTTGCCTTGTCAAGAGAAGCCATTTGAGTGTTCCAGCAAAGTAACTTCCTCCCACTAATTTTGCAAGTCAAAGGTCACCCTCTTTAGAAAACAGGACTATCAATTCTAATTAAAGCCTTATCCTAGAAATTCAGAAAGGACCCAAATAACGACTGGCTTCTTAAACACCCTGTAAATGATGCTAATTGTGCTGAAGCTCCTGGGTGAAAGAGAAGACCCTTGGTATTTTCATAGAGGTGGTAATGTTTTTTGCAGTGTGTAGGGGACAGAGTCATTTTCTTAGGAGATGGGGGTCAGAATTTCCATTAAGCCCTTATCCCTTATTTGGTCAGCTGTCAGAGGTTGGGGGCTGCATTGCACCCCAGGGGACCTTGGAAGGATATACCGCCTTGTTGCCCCTTCTTGATATTTTTTTGACCCTGGATGCCCCAGCCATTGAGGGAAGAGGAAATTCTCCTTGTCTTTGGCCTTCGTTGGGCCCTTTAAAACATATTTAAATGAATTTTAATCTCTGTTTTCAATTTGTTAAATTGTTGTAACATGTTGGAATCATAGAATCATAGGCCAGTTCTGCTCTACACTGTTATAGTGCTATTGTCCCACTTCCAACATCCTGTGGAATTCCGGGGTTTGTAGTTTCCTGAGGCCCCAGAGCTCCCTGGCTGAGAAGTCTAAATGCCCCTCCCTGAACTGCAAACCCCAGGATTCCAGAGGAGGTTGAAAGTGGAATAATAGCACTGTAACAGTGTAGTGTGGAAACGGCCATAGACTTGTAGCATCGGAAAAGACTACAAGGACCATCCAGTCCAACTCCATTCTGCTATGCAGAGAGAGACAATCAAAGCGCTCCTGACAGGTGGCTTTCCAGCCTCTTCTTAAACACCTCCAACGAAGGAAGCTCCACCACACTCCCAGGCAGCATGTTTCACTGTCAAATCTCTCTTTCCATCAGGAAGCTCTTCCTAATGTTTAAGTGGACTTAGGTTGTTGTGAGTTTTCCAGGTTTTGAGGCTGTGTTCTATTAGTATTTTCTCCTGATGTTTCGCCTGCATCTGTGGTGCAGAGGATATTTAAGTGGACTCTCTTTTCCTGTAGTTACACTGTTAACACTGTTAAATTTGTCTGATCGGTTTTATTGTATGCCACCATGAGATCTCTGAATAGAGTACAAGATATGAATATTTTAATTAATTGTATGGTCTGGGGAAGCCTCTTTCCCAACAGGATGTGACCCAGGTTTTTCCCAGGTCTACACTGGGTAAGGGGGCAACAACATGAAGAAATTGCTCCTCTCACCTCCTGAAGGGTGTTTTGAGGCATTTGGAGAGAAAAAGGGGACCACAAAAATTGCTCTGGGGGTAGCATGCAGCCCATGAACCACGTTTTCCCCATCCTTCTTAGAGCATTCTCTCAGGGGAGAGTCCTCTTTGCTGATGATCCATATGTGCCACACCTGAAATCAGGAGAAGTGATGGTCTAGATCGGAGCTTTCCAAACTTTGCATGTTGGTGACACACTTTTTAGACATGCATCATTTCACAACACAGTAATTCAGTAAGTAATTCAGTAAGTGAAGGCAGCCCCTGCTGGCCCACTGCCGCCCCCCTTACTGGGGTCTTCCTCGGTCCAGGGTGATGGCAGCGGGAGAGGCAGTCCCTCCACCTGGACGTGGCCCGCCACTGCCACCCTCACTGGCATCTTCCTTGGCCCAGGGCGGCAGAGGCAGCCCCTTAACCCAGGCCTGGCTCACCACGACGGCGGGAGAGGCAGCCTCCACTCATTAACATTTGCGTGATGCGCCTACACGCTGCAGGTGACACGCTAACATGCTTTGACACACAGTTTGGAAAGCTCTGGTTTAGATAGTGTTTTGATATATTCCAGTACGTTAACATCAGTTTAACATCTTCTTTAGGCTGTGGTAAACAGATACAAATTGAACAAATAAGAATAATATTTCTTTCTTTCCTGCTTCTCCCTATGGATCAAGGTGAACAACAACTTAAAATCACAAAGTGGCATACAACATGGTTAAAAACACAAGCATAAGCAATGTAAAGGTGAAGGCTTTTATGGCCAGAATCCATAGGTTGTTGTGGGTTTCTTGGGCTTTGAGGCCGTGTTTTATTAGTATTTTCTCCTGATGTTTCGTTTGGATCTGTGGCTGGCATCTTCAGATGGCGGCGAAGCATCAGGAGAAGATACTAATAGAACACGGCCTCAAACCCCAGAAAGCCCACAACAACCAGTGCAAGCAGAAACAATTAAAACATAAGCAGAAACAGTTAAAAGAGCATAACATCTGTTAAAAAGCATGCATTTTATCTATCTATCTATCTATCTGTCTGTCTGTCTGTCTGTCTGTCTGTCTGTCTGTTTGTTTGTTTGTTTGTTTGTATCCCGCCTCTCCATATAGATCGAGGCGATGAACAACTTACAAATAGCATGTTTTTCCTGCGGAAGGATGGAAGGCTGAGTCAACCTTGGAACCCAGCAGGACAACTTTGTGGCTTTTGGCTTGCAGTACTGGCATTTAACCACTGCGCCACCAGGGCTCCCCTATTGAACACGATCCATTCATAATTTAAAAACTCACAATTTAAGAACCATCTGGATAGACCTGCCAGAAGAGATTGGTCTTTAGTGCTGTTTTTAAACTCAGACAGCGTATCCAGCTTTTGAATCTCTTCTGGCAGGTCATTCCACAATTTTGGGGGTGGCTGATCAAAAAGTCCTCTTGTTAACAGTTGCCAGTTTGTCCTGGCTGACTGAAGTAAATGTCTCCCAGAAGACTTGACTGTTTGGGGAAAGTTATACAGGAGAAGCCAATTCCCTAGGTAATGTGGTCCCAAATGATGTAGGCGTTTAAAGGTAGCAACTAGAACTTTGTACCTTGCCTGGAAACACATTGGTAGCCAGTGGAGTGCTTTTAATGTAAGTATAATATGATCACTGCTAGATACAACAGTGACCAATCTGGTTGCCATATTTGGCACTAATTGAAGTTTCCAAACTTGGTACAGAGGTAGCCCAATGTACAGCACATCCTAGATGTCCAGCCTTGAGGTTACTAGTGTGTGCAGTACCATCTTTAGGATATAAGTCATCCCAGGTCCTATCACGCCTTCTATCAGCAGATTCAGCCACTAAGTTCTAACAACACTATAGTGAGATGGGGGACATTGAGCAAAAGAAGGAGGCTGCAGATGAGAAGAGTATTCAGAAAATTTCATGTCTTGACAGGGTGCTTCAACATGGTGAGACACTCTGTTGTGAAGTTGACAACTTCTAGACAATTGTTTTCTTTTTCTGTTGAAGTTTCCATGATTACCACAAAATGTCTCTGCACACAGCCAGTCTCCTTTTCCGTTGTGAATCAAAACACACATGTGTAGCAGTCACTGAAGGACAGATGGATGGGTCAGAAAGATGCACGCAACTCCTCCCAGTGCTTCTACCTTGAGGAGTCCATGCAACAAGCCAGCAGCAATGATAGTTTCTAAAATCAGTGCAAAAACCAATCTCACAGGTACAAATACTCTCACTGAGAATGTGCAGAAGAGCTTTCAAATGGAAAGGAGAAAAATTTTGAGGGTATAGCAATAAATGAGGATTTCCATCCCTAAAGACAACTATCTACATTCTAAGGGGAACCCCAATTTCTGCAGAAATACAAAAAAAAAACCCTCTAAGGAGTGGGAGGAACCCAAAAACCTTCCAGTGAGAACTGAGGGTGGTCAGTGATCATAGAATGATGCCTGTCTGTTTGGAAAACAAAAATCAAGGTTCGGTGGACTGGAGAGGAAGGAAATGGGGGATTGTGAAATAATGTGTATCCGGCTGGTTGGTGGCTGGACAAGAACATTGTGGTTCAGTATTTTGCCGCAAGTCTCACTTAAAGGCACCAGAGGTCAGCCCTGTTTAGTACTTGGACGGAAAACTGCCAAGGAATCCCAGGTGCTCTAGGCTGTATTTCAGAGGAAGGACTTGGCAAAACCACCCCAGAGTATTAAAAACCCTGTGAAATTCATGGGGTCTCCATAAGTCAACAGGTGACTGGAAGGAACATACACAGGTGCACTCACTTGTAAGCCTGCATTTTGCAATGTAAATACCATTGTATCCATTGTATCATCTGGGGCCCTTGTGTGCATTTTTTAATCAATTAACAGATTTTTAAAAACCAAATCCCACCCTCGATAGTTTTTCCTCTTTAATATTGTATGGTAAGTCCTTTGCATTATTGAACACTATTATGTTTGTGGTATTAAAAATGAGTGTGTGATCAGGGTGGCTGAGTGCAGTGTTGAGGCGATGCGGGAAGAGAGCCTTTCTAGGTTGGAATGGAGCTCGTTCTTTTTCTTTTAAGCTGTAGGTGAACCACAAATAAGTAATTACATGCCTGTAGCGACAGGCAGGTTAATAATCTTTCAGGGACAGTAGCTTTCGTGGACTTCGTTTAGATTTTTCTAATTGTAAATGATCCAGCAAAATGGAGTGACCACTGAACATGCCTGTATGATATGCCGGAAGGAAACGTTCTGTGGATGAGGTTTGTCTGGAAATGTAGAAGTGGAAACTTCTCCACAGAATTTCCCAGTGTGCCTTATCTCATTTGGCCAGTATGTTCTATATACTATTTTCAAACACATCCAAACCTTTATGTGGAAATTATTTTATTGCAATATTTGTATTTGTATTATTATTATTATTATTATTATTATTATTATTATTATTATTATTATTATTATTTAATATAATATAATATCATAGTATAATATATATAATTATGTAAATATAATTTTAATATTAATATAATAAACTATAAGTTTAATTAATATTAATTATATAATTAATTATAATTAATTAATTATATAATTAATATAATATTAATATTAATATAATAGACTATAAGTTTATAAGTCTCTGTGCCTTCATACACTAGGAGCTTTAGCGCCTGCGCGGTAGCGTTCGGAAACTTCTAGAGCTTGTTCGCTTGGCGGGAACCCCTCCCCCACGCCGGTACTGCGCATGCTCCTCCCGCCGAGCAACGGTCTCTCCTCAGTTCTTTCTCGTCCGCCGTCGCGTACGGAAGGTTCTTTAGTTTGTTCCTCTCACCTTTGTGTTTGGCTTGCTGTTTTCACGGTTTTACGGATTTTGGACTATCTCTGACCTCTCTTTCGGACTCCCCCTTCGGCTTTGGTCTTTTCGGATTTTCGCAGTTTGGCGTTCTTCGTCTTATGTCCGCGCTCTTCAAGAAGTGCGTGTCCTGCGGGCACAAAGTTGCCCTCAACGACAGCCACAAGGAGTGTCTCTTCTGTTTGGGTGAGTCCCACAACATCCGGACTTGCCCAATTTGCCGGGATTTTACTCCCCAAACTCTCCGCAACCGGTCCGCGAGACTTAAGTCTTATTGTTGGGAACAGTCTCTGCGGGCGATAGACGAGACCTCCACTTCCAAGATGGCCGACAAGAAGACGACCACGCCATCGACGGTATCGGCGGCTGCCGTTCCGTCCACCTCGTCGGTATCGGGCTCGGTACCGGCGAAAACGCCGATCTCGGCGTTACCGAGGATCCCGAAGCTGTCGGCGGCTGCCAAGTCAGCGAAAGGATCCTCGACGGCGAGGAAGGCTGAGGCTCCCCTGACGGAGACGCCTGCTAAAAAGCGCCCTGCTCCGGACGGAGGCAAGGGCAAGGAGAAGGAGAGGAAGAAGAAGAAGAAAGAGAAGAAGCGCTCCCCGGCTGGGGACGTTCAACCTCCTACTCCTCCTCCTACTCAGCAGCCTTCCAAAGGGCGAGGCGAGTCCGTCGATCTCTCGGATGATGAGATCGAGGACGTTCCCCAACAGCGCCCGGACTCGCCTGTGGCAGACCCTCCAACCCTGGTGGAGGAGCGCCACCGCCCTCCTAGCCGTCGCAGGTCGGCCGACCTGCAGCAGAGAGAGCCCTCTGCTTCTCCGGAGCGGCGTTTGACCTCCTTCCGGTCCCGGTCCCGCTCTTCCGAGCGTCCAGTGGCCTCGCCGCCTCCTAGGGAGACAAGAGAGGAACAACCTTGCTCGTCTGCCTCCAGATACACCTCGGCGTCCTACGTGGCCAGGTACGCGAGGGAATCTGAATGGAGAGAGCGCCCGGCCTCTTATCGGTCACATTTGCCATCGTACCGGGATCGGTACCATCGTGGCCCGAGTCGCTGGGAGACCTTCCGGAGGTCCCGGTCACCTCGTCGACAGCGCGAATCGCGCTCGCCTAGAGGGGACGAGGCTCGGTACCGTCGACGCCGAAGCCGATCTCCGTCGGACCGCCGCTCCTTCAGCCGCTCTCCCTCTCCTCGATATCATAGGGCGAGGGAGCCTTCACCTCGGTATCGGGCGATATCGCCACCTCCTAGGGTCACGGCAACGGCGACGCGCCCTACGGAGTCGGTGGTGACTGAGCGGGCTACGACGACGTCAGCCTGCCAGACTACCCCTGTCACCACTAAGAAGGTGAAGTCAGTAGTCAGCCAGCCCAAGCGGGACGCTGCTACTACCACCGCCCCGGCTGCAGAGAAGCCTAGGAAGGCAACACCTGTGGCGACTGCGAAGGAGCCGGAAAGCGAGCGGCGAGAGGACTCACCGACCTCAGAGTCATACGACTCGAGTGCGGAATCAGAGGTGTCTGAGGCGGCCTCCCAGGAGTCTCCTCCGCTGGGATTCGGGGACCCGATCCCAGATTCTGCTCCAGAGGACGTCCACCAGTTCTCTGCGATGCTGCTCCGCATGGCTACTACCCTCGGCCTGAAGATCGCCGATGCGGAACCGGAGGACGACGATCCAGTCTTCTCCGTCTTTGAAGGGAAGCAACCTGCCACGGCCCCGCTGCCTCTCCTGCCCCGGGTATCCAGACTGGTGAAGGCCGCCTGGGATAGGCCGGCCTCGGCTCAGCCGATACCGCAGCGGTTGGAACACCTCTACAGGGTGCAGAAGGATAACGCCGGTTATCTCTTTAATCACCCTGCACCGAACTCTGTGGTGGTCGAGTCGGCACAGACGAAAGGCTCCGGCAGGCAACACACCACCCCGCCGGACAAAGAGGGCAGGAAGTTGGACGCCTATGCAAGAAGGTTCTATTCCGCCGCCTCCTTGCAGATCAGGCTGTCCAACACTCAGGCTTGCCTCGCGGCATACCTGAAAAAGGTGCTCGATCGCCTGCAACCGGCGATGGAGGCGGTACCGGAGGACATCCGCCAAGCCTCCTCCATGATCTTCAACGAGGCCATCTCCATCGCTCGGCAGCAGATGGCCTCCTCCAGGCACGCAGTGGAGATTGCCTCCCGGGTCATGGCGGGATCCATCGGCCTGCGCCGCCATGCTTGGCTGCGGCCGGCCGACATCCAGGAGGACACCAGAAGGAGGATTGAAGATCTCCCCTTCGACGGTGAGGGCCTATTCAATTTGTCCACAGACGAAGCTTTGGACAATCTCGTTAAGGCGAGGCTGACCGCCAAGAAGATCGGGCTACAGCCGGCCACGCAAGCCCGCAGGGCCTCCACCTTCCGCCCATCCTGGCGACGATCTTCCACCTCGTCGTTCCAGCGTTCGGCCCAGTCTGGACAGTCGAGACCGTCCTCCGGCTCATCGGCCAGACGCACGATTAGACGACGCCCGGCTTCGTCCAAGAAGTCCTCCTCCGAGACAAAGTCTCGGTTTTGACGTGCCTGGCAGGACCTACCAATACCCACTCTTCAGCCTACCATCAGCGCTCGGAGACCGACCGACTCTTGCTCGACATCTCGCGGAGTGGCAGTGTGTCACTACGGACTCTTGGGTGCTTTCCATCGTCCGTCTTGGCTACGCCATCGAGTTTCTCGATATTCCTCCTCGAGGCGTTTACTATTCCACGCCGTCGAGTCCGGCCCTGCTGGAAGAGATCCAATCCCTCCTCCAGAAAGGGGCGATCGAGCAGCTCCCGCAAGAGGCCAAGACCACCGGCTTCTTCTCCAGGTACTTCACGGTACCGAAAGCCGACGGTACCCTCCGGCCGATCCTAGACCTCAGAGGGGTGAACTACTACATCCGCCCCAAAAGGTTCAAGATGGTCACGATACCGTCGATCCTGCCCTTCCTACATCGAGGGGACTGGTTCGCCTCCATCGATCTCCGAGACGCATACTTCCATATCGCCATTCGCCCGCAGCACAGACGGTACCTCCGCTTCGCAGTCGACGACACCTGTTACCAGTACAAGGTGCTGCCGTTCGGACTCTCGACTGCCCCAAGGGTCTTCACCAAGTGCATGGCCCCGGTGGTATCCTTCCTGCGGACGAAGGGTGCTTCTGTCTTCCCTTACCTCGACGATTGGCTGTTGGTGGCGTCCTGCAAACAGAGACTTTACCACGACGTCCACATGACGTTGTCACTCCTGACCCGCCTTGGTCTACGGGTGAATCCGAAGAAGTCCCACCTCGAGCCGGCGAGGATCTTGGACTTCATCGGGGCGACGCTCGACTCGACCTCCGCCAGGGCGTACCTACCAGAGTCTCGAGCCCAAACCCTGATCCGGGCCGCCGCTCACGCGCGTACGGCCCCGACGTTATCTGCGAGAAGCGTCCAGCAGCTCTTGGGCTACATGGCTGCGACGACCGCTGTGACATATCTCGCCAGGCTGAGAGCGAGACCTCTTCAACACTGGTTCGTCCGCATATTCGACCCCCTGCGAGACGAACAGACACTCCGACTGCAGCTGCCGGGAGACGTCCGCTCATCCCTCCGATGGTGGCAGTCGCGACGCAATCTGATGTCAGGGATGCCTTTCCAACAGCCGACACCGAAGGTGACGGTAACGACCGACGCCTCCCTGTATGGATGGGGTGCCCACTGCGGCGATCTCAGAGTCCGCGACAGATGGACCGACGACGAGACCGCTCTCCATATCAACGCGCTGGAGCTGCTCGCCGTCTTGAAAGCGCTACGGGCGTTCCGCCACGTCGTAGCGGGGCGGACGGTCCTGGTTCTGACGGACAATACCACCGCCGTCTGTTACATCAACAGACAAGGAGGGACTCACTCCACAACCCTGCTCAACATTGCACTCGACTTGTGGGAATGGTGCATTCGCCTGCATACGCATCCCGTGGCAGTTCACCTGGCTGGGCAGGAGAACACCACGGCAGACGCCCTCAGCAGGGACACCTCATCCCATCACGAATGGTCTCTCTCCGGAGAGGCGTTCAGACTGATTCGGGACCGCTGGGGCGAACCATCGATCGACCTCTTCGCGACCAGGGAAAACGCGAAGTGTCGCCGATTCTGTTCCAGAGCGGGCCACGATCGTGCCTCCATCGGGGACGCTTTCCAGTTTCCGTGGACCGGGGAACTCCTCTACGCGTTCCCGCCGTTCCCGCTGCTCGGCCGGACGATATCGAAGATCCTCGCCGACCGAGCCGACGCGATCCTGGTAGCCCCGTACTGGCCGAGGCAACATTGGTTCGCACCCCTGCTACAAGCCGCACGAGACGACCTGCTCCGGTTGCCACCGACACCGGACCTGCTCTCCCACTCCGGCGGCCGAGTCCTCCATCCGGACCTGCCACGCCTGGCCCTCCATGCCTGGAGGATATCGCACTAGACGATCCCGTGCTCGGTACCGTCCTCGTCGCGGCCAGGAAGTAATCCACCCGTCGCAACTATCAATACAAGTGGCGACGCTTCCTGACCTTCGCTAACGAGAGGAGTGAGCCGGTATCGCCCACGGGGCTCTCTACCGTCCTGCATTTCCTCCTGCACCTCCGGCAACAGGGTCTGGCGTTTCCATCCCTGAAGGTGTATCTCTCCGCGATCGTGGCATACCAACCGCCACGGTCGGCTGCCTCGGCCTTCTTCAGGAACGATACCGTTAAGCGGTTCCTGAAAGGACTTCATCATCTCTACCCGCCGGTATCGCCGCCGCTACCGCCGTGGTCCCTCTCGCTGGTGCTCTCGCAGCTGACAAAGCCGCCCTTCGAGCCGATGGCGACCTCGGATGATAGGCTTCTGACCATAAAAACTGCCTTCTTGGTAGCGGTGACCTCAGCGAGGCGAGCGGGTGAGATCACAGCTCTTCGATCCGATGAGCCCTTCACGGTCTTCCACAGAGACAAGGTGGTCCTGAGACCTGACATCTCGTTCCTGCCAAAGGTGGTGTCCAGTTTCCATCTCAACCAGGACATCATCCTGCCTGCCTTCTTCCCGAACCCGACGACACCGTTGGAGCGGTCTCTCCACTCCCTGGACGTGCGTCGGGCCGTGGCCTTCTACATGGACAGGACTGCTTCCTTCCGACAGACGCCGCATCTCTTCGTTTGCTATGGGCGACGTCGGAAGGGCCTCAAAGTGTCCACCCAGCGCTTCTCCAAATGGGTGGTGAGGACTATTCAACTGGCGTATGAGCTCGCGAGGAAGCCTCCGCCAGTCCTGCTTCGAGCCCACTCCACCAGAGCGGTGGCTACTTCTGCGGCCCTCCTGCGAGGAGTTGACCTGCATGAACTCTGCCGTGTGGCGACCTGGTCCCAACCATCGACCTTCGTGCGCCACTACAGGCTCGACTGCCGGTCGCGCAGAGATGCCCGGTTTGGACGTGAGGTGTTGGCTTCCGTGCTGTAGGACCTGACCCGCCGTCCGACCGGTAAGCTACACAGTCTCCTAGTGTATGAAGGCACAGAGACCACGAAGAAGAAGAACAGGTTGCTTACCTGTAACTGTGGTTCTTCGAGTGGTCATCTGTGCCATCATACACACCCGCCCTTCCTCCCCTCTTTCTCAGGTCCCTGTAGGTTCTACGGCGGACGACAGAACTGAGGAGAGACCGTTGCTCGGCGGGAGGAGCATGCGCAGTACCGGCGTGGGGGAGGGGTTCCCGCCAAGCGAACAAGCTCTAGAAGTTTCTGAACGCTACCGCGCAGGCGCTAAAGCTCCTAGTGTATGATGGCACAGATGACCACTCGAAGAACCACAGTTACAGGTAAGCAACCTGTTCATATATTATATAAATATAGTTATATTATGTAATATTATGTAATATTATATATTAAATTAAATTTCTGCTCCCAAGAACCTCTGTGGGTTGCTTGGGCTGCCAAAAATGCCTCCAAAAGAAAAACAAAACTGGCAGTGGGCAGAAGTCTACCTCTGGTTTTGGAAGAACAGGGGTTTCTTTTCTCCCCGTGTTAAATGGTGCAGGAGTCACCTGCTACCTGTTTGAAAGGTGCATTCCTACTCTCACAGGCTTCCAGAGGACTCAGTTATTCTTTGAGGGGATTACAAGGGGGTCACTCTGAGAAATTGGGAGGGGGCGGAAGGGTTCAAAACTAGCCCTGAGGGGCCACATTTTGTCCACCCCTGAACTAAAGGATGGAGGTGGATCTGTGGGCAGAGATGCACTGTCACATTTTGTCTTGATCCCCTGTACTTGTGACTAACTGAGAAGCAAGAGAATTTGGTACCGTGGGCCCTCCACTTTCCTGGGGGTTAGGGATGCAAGACCCTGATGAAAAGGGAGTAATCATGAACAAGATTTTCAGATCCCATCCGCCCCCTTGGACTAAGCAGCCGCCAGCCGTGGTGGTGGCCAGTCCGGCTTCCCACCCGCTTCTCCTCCTCCCCCTGATCTCCCATGCTCCCAACTGCACCGGCCCCGGCCTTCTCTTACCAGCGACCCAGCTCCCTGCCCTGCTTCCTGTCCTCCCCCTGCCTCTTACCTTCCCTCTCTGCACATCTCACGGTCCAACTCCTCTCCCCACTTCTCATCCTGCCATGTCTCCCTCCCCGCCAGGAGATGGTGGAGGATGAGAAGCGGGACGTGGAGCTGAATTGTGGGGGTTGCAGCAAGAGAAGGAAAGGGTTGGTGCCATTGAAGGATGGGAGAGTGGAGGAAGGGTGTGGAGGGGGCAGAGGAGCTGGATTGTTGAGTATAACAATAGGGGGAGGTAAGAGCTGGTGCCATTGGAGGATGGGAGATGAGGGAGGAAGAGAAATGGGGCGAGGGGCTGGACCACAGCCACCTGGTTCTAAAACCAGGCTGAGTTTGCTTGCTCTGAAAATCCGTGTGAGGTGTGGTGATGTGGGACTGAGGGGCAGGGCCCAGGAGCTACAAACCCACGGGTAATCACATTTGTGAAGAGGAAACCTACGAGAGTAGAGAGGGCCAACCGTGGTGTGTTGGTCTATTTTTCTGAGCGCTGTGGCTTGTTAATGCTCATCTCTGTAGAAGAATGCCTGGAACTTAATATCTACTATTTAGCCCATCCGGATGAACACGTGCACACAGATGGCGTGGAAAATTTTCCATGGGAAAATACAGCATCAGAAAAATTTAATTAAAAATATTCAGCGAAAAAAAGGGAAAGAAACATTTCCACCCCACAGCTTCATAGTGCCGTACAAAGAACTGTGCAGAGAAAGAAATGTTTCCTTTTAGGAAGACTGTCAGTCCCACTACCCTTGCAGCTACGTGTGGTGGGAACCCATGAGAGGGCCTTCCCAGTGGCTGCTCCCCAGCCCTGGAATTCCCTTCCTGGAGAGATCCATCTGACACCCTCCTTGCTCTCCTTCCATAGTCAGGTCCCTGAGGAGTGGCTGTTCAAGGGGCAAAGGGCATCTCATAATGTGCCGTATTGCCGTTTTTGTTGTTGTTTTCCTTTGTTTAATGGTCATGATTTTAACTAATTTTGCTTCTTTTCAGTTATGTTTTTGCTTGTTGTGTGCTTTTAGCTGAATCTTTTTTAACTTTTGTAAGCCACTTAGAATCCCAGGGCTGGAAAGAAAGCATGCTAGTGGTAGTGATGATGATGATAGACTGTGCTTCCCAAGAATAAGTAGGCGCCATTTTATTGGTTGGTCAAAGCTATTTTAATGTACCTTCATCCAACCAACAGTAATCTAGCGTATTAACTTATTAGCAAGCGGTATACAAACACCTGAAATCCGTTCTCCTCTTTCAGTTCCCCCAAGCTGAACTGTGAAGGGTGCTTTCCAAAAACCCCAGCAGCTGGAAGAGTCAGCAAAGCGCCAGGAAGCAGCGGAGGAAACAGTTCAGGGAAGAAGAACGTTGGCTTCAGTGCCCATGCAGAAGAGGAAGACCTTTGGGAGCATGCAAAGAAGGAAGCTATCAGGGCAAGAAAGGGTAAGACATGCCTCACTTGTGCCCTGGTTCCACTGGGCTGCCTCTCACCTCCCTCCATGTTGTCCTTTCCTCTCACCAGGGCTCTTGCATCTTTATGCTGCTCCCCGCAGCTGCTGGGTGTGACAAACCCTTTTTCTTGGTGCTGTGCTGGGCCTAAATACCCTAAAGGCACCAGATCCCATCTGATCTTGGAAACTCGTTAGTCCTTGGATGGGAGACCACCAATACCAGAATACCAGAATACCAGATGCTGTAGAGTATTTTTCAGAGGGAGGAACTGGCCAAACTACCTCTGAGTATTCCTTGCCTAAGAAAACCCTGAGAAATTCATGGGGCCTGCCATAAGTAAACAGGCAACACGAAGGCACATACATACAGATGGTACGTGCTCAGTTTTGCCCAGAAGGGGAATGGTAGGAGTTGCACCAGGCAATTTATGGACTCTCCAGAGTAATGGGCCTACAGCTGGGTTCTCCTTTCATGCAGCTGAAGAGTCCTGTTCTGTTGCACTATAAGGAAGGCTTTTCTTAAAGACATTTAGAGTGTGACCCCAGGGTGCAGGTCTTAATAACTGCTTTTTTTTTTAAAGCAAACTTCTCATTTAACAAAAAGAACTGTGCTTCGGAATATGCTTTTAGAAATGTGCCTTGAACACCTGGTTCCAGCTTGTCACCTAGTGGTGGCACAGAATGCCCACACCCCAGATATTTAGGTGGGGCCCGCTGTAATGTGTTTCAAGGGCTCATCAAAAAATCCACCTCTTCAGCTGGGCGTTTCTGAACTCACTGCTGCCCAGTCTGAGAATTATGATTTGAGGCTCAGCTTCTAAATGCGTTCGCTGATGCTTGTACTAATTGATTTTTGAATGTTTTCTAATTGAAAGTGTTTTAATGTTTTTCCCCCAAAACCAGTTGTTGTTCACCATTTGACATATCCTTTGATATGAAAAGAAGTATGGACACTGATTTCAAAAGATAATAAATATTTGCATTTCAAGAGAAAGCTCTGTTGCTGCCAGTGAAGTTGTCCCTTGCCATGCAAACATCAGCTTTGCAGAAGTGAGGTGTTTTTTTTTAAAACTATGGTGGAAGGGAATGAAAAATCAGCATCTCCTCTCCTCATCCCAGAACTTTTCAGGCTTCCTGAACCCAAAAAAAAAAAAAAAAAGCATTTGATTTACATTCATACAATTAACATCACATCTGTGTTGACCCTCAGTTTGCAAAGCAAGAGGGCATGCTAATAATCTCTTAGCACAGATTACTTATGCCTCAGCAGTTAAAGGATTCTCAATCATTGGGTTGCATCCAATTAAATTCCATCAGCAGAGCAGAATCAGTTTGTGGAATGGACTCTCCTCCCTTGCAGGGCCCATGCTTCCCAAAAATCTGCTCCAGAAGGTTAGAGAAATTTTCATCATAGTTTTGGGAGAGGGGAGGAAGTTAAACAAGCATGGTTCCTCCACCTCTGTTTCATTGTTTGACGAATTTACAGATTTTCCCATTTGTCAGACAGTCTGTATCTGTTGCTGTGTGCCTCCAAGAAGTTTCTGATTTATGGCAATCCTAAGGTGAGCCTATCATAGGGTTTTCTGGGGCTGAGAGTATGCGATGTGCCCAAAGTCACCCATTGGGTTTCCATGGTTGAGCAAGTAATTGAACGCTGGTCCCCAGTGTTACCCCATTGGAAAACCCTGTCCCGGGATCTACAATTTTGATATTAAAATATGATTCCATATGCCTGAGAGGTCATCCAGATGAGCATGTAGGCAGCAACAGTTGAACGATCGAAAATTAGGTCAGGCCAGTAAAATCCCCAGTCGTGTAGCCCCAGGAGACCTCAACCTGTGCAAACCCACAGAAGACAAAGGGCCCTTAGCCCCTGAGAAGCCGACTTGAGGGGATTAGCATGGTTTGCCCCAAGTTGAACAAAATCTAATCAGGCAAGGACCATTTACAGAAAGTCACACCACAACCCAGTGCAGCCGAAGATCCTGAGACTTTGGCCAACACCTTGTAATTTCATCATGCATAGGATGTTACCATTGTGGAGCTTCTTTCTCGTTGCAACACCCATTGTTCTCCCCGGGAAAGGATTAGCCTTCCAGGTACTTTTCCCCCTACAAATAGTTCCAATTTTTGAGCGATTCTTTAGATCACTCCCAGTCATCCCAGCAGACCGTTTCTCCGTCCGTTGAGTAATCCCCTGAGCCCTCTCCATGCTGAGCTCCACTTCTCCGCTGTTTTTCCCGGACCGAGAACTTCAGGAAAAGGTGCAATATTACCCCAGCTACAACCCCTTCAATATTTCCCCTATCCAGTTTCCTTTCTTTTGCTTCTTAATAGGTCTTGAGTGAGTGTGTGAGTGATTGTGTTGGTGCTTGAGACTTTTATTCAATAAAATCATTTATTAGACATCTTCGTTTGGTTTTTGGCTTGTCCTAACCCCGTAAAAACTAGGTAAAAAGACCCTGCTAGGTTACTCTGCCTCTCACATTGCTATTGCTCGTGCTCTGGCTAGTTTCCATTCCCCATCATGTGGAACACATTGAGGTGTCCCCCAAGGGACCCCAGAAATCAGGGTAACACCAGGGTCATTCAGTACTCACACCATTACACCTGGAGACCAAGGTTTGATTCCCTGCTTGGCTGTGGAAACCCACTGGGTGATCTTGAGTGTGTCACACACTCTCAGCCCCCAGAAAACCCTGTGATAAAATCGCTTTAGGGTCACCGTAAGTTGGAAACAACTTGAAGGCACATAACAACAACAAACTCACTGTATCTGTTAGGAGTTCCCAAGAGCCCACCAGCTTGGTCTCTAGAGCTTCCAAATGCTGGGACAGTAGTATTGTTCCATTAGGTAGGCAGAACATTAGCATTCCCTTTAAAGGATAGACCAGTTTTTGCGTGTGACTTTCAGTTGTTTCTGACTTAGGGCAGTAAGGCAAACCTATCATGGTGTTCTCTAGCTAAGATTTATTCAGATGAGATTTGCCATTGCCTTCCTCTGAGGCTGAGAGAGTATGATTTGCCCACAGCACTCAGTGAGTTTCCATGACTTGAGTGGTGATTTTGAACCCTGCCCTTCTGGAGTCCTTATCTAGCACTCCAGCCATCACACCTCTCTGCCTAGACCAGGCCAGAAGGAGAGGAGAAAGCCCTGGTGCACAACTAGAGTTTCATTCATGCAACTTTGGATGTAACCTGTTCTTTGCAACAATTCCAGCAATTACTAGGTGGTTGGGTGGACACTGACTGGTGGTCTGCCAATGAATCACCACCTACTTTCTGTTACTGCCATCTTGTACAAGTGGAAATGAAGGCAAAGGAACCAGAAGTAATGATACGTTTGTGGACCAGCATGGTGTAGTGGTATGAATATTGGACTCGAATGCTGGGAAGCCTGGGTCCACATCCCTGCTCAGCCATGGAAGCCCTCTGGCTGAATGTGGACAAGTCACACAGGTGGCAAACCTGCTTGGAAAAAATCTTGCCAAGAAAACCCTGTGACAGAGTCACTTAGGGTCACCATAAGACTTGAAGGCAGGCAGCAACGATATGTATACATCAAGTGGCATGCTTTTGACCTCCTAGGGAAAGGCACTTTTCCTTTTGGAAAGGAAACATGTGGGGTTTTGCAGTGCAGTTTTCTGCCCACTCTTCCCCCCAGTCTCTTCCTAGCCCTGGAAGCTAGCATTTTCTAGCACAAGGACACATTTATAATTATTGTGTTTCCCTGCTCTTGGCTTTGTGTGTCCACTTATGGAGCAGAGCAAAGTACTCTTTACCATGAAGGAGAGGAGAAACAAATCGGAGCAGTCTGGTACTTTGCTACAGAGCTGAGCATAATCTTTGGTTCACTTCTGAGCTGGCTTTTTCTCCCTCCCACCCACCCACCCACCCGCCTCATTTTTCCCCTCCCCTTTCCTTCCCTTTTAAACTTGTCAATGAGTTTGCGATTTGTGTCAGCAGAAAAATAGAAAGAAAGGCAAAATGTGGCGCAGCTCTCCAAGGAACAAACAACTTGTGTTATTGGTTAAGACCGTGGCCACATTAAAAAGAGCATTGGCTGTGAAGAAACTTTTGAAAGGGTATCATCAGAGGGGGACCCAAACAGAGGGTGAGGTTAATCTCTTCCAAGGCTCCGCTACAAAAGTTGGAAGCCGGCAAAGGGCTTGTGTCCAAAAGAAATCAATTTCTAATTTGAAACAAAATCATTTTTGACTAACAGGAGTTCAGGACCCATTACTTTTGCTGTATAGTCTGCTGACATTTCAGCTCTTTCTGTGGCACACAATGAATTCTAATAGTCATCTCATAGCATTGCTACACCAATCAATTTAAGCGAGAGAAAGCCGTTACAATTCTGTGAAGTTTTCAGGGGCAATTTTCACTGATGGATTTCTTTTTTTCTTTTTTCTTTCTTTCTTCCTTTCTATTTTTTTAAAAAACTATCATTATTTCTTTTCCATTTCCCCCCTCCTCCCTCCCTTCCTTAAATGTCACGTAGGAGAATTGATGACGCCCCCCTTGTTTTTTATGACTTCTCTATGGGCTTCTCCCAAAATTAAATGCCTTCAAATGGTTGACCCTACCTCCCCAATTCTTCTGCTCCCCTCTTATTTCCCTCCCGCTTTATGTAGCAATTTGGTCAGAAAATTACCGGCTGATAAATGCTGGCTTGGCAGCCAGAGGAACAATTTGCAGTAATTAACAGATCACTTCCCTCACCTCCGTTCAGAGACTTTCTGTGGGAGATTCTGGACTAATGCGTGAGGAACCATTGTTGCACAAGCTTATTTTATTTTAGAGGATCTTCTATAGGGCTTTACATGGCTCATTAATCTGCCGGAACAGTTGTTCTTAACCTTCTTTTGGTGAGGGGTTATAGACCCCTTTAAGAATTCCGGTGAAAGCTGTAGGACCCCTCTCCAGAAAAATACACTAAGGGTGCACATACACACAATCTTTTGCATTCAGTTCCTTATATTGCTTTGGAAACTGGTTTCCTACCTGTAGACTAGTCTGGAGCAATGATAAATTTGATCAGCACTTGAAAAGACAGAATATTTTCCCTTAAAATTCACTGTGTTAGGAAAAATGGAAAGTACCAAGAAGGAAAACAGAGGAAAAAATTTTTAGACCTTGCTGGTGGACTCCTTGTAATTTACCCATAGACCCCAGGTTTGATAACCCTTGTAACAGATGATCCTACGCTGCCATTTGAAATGAGCAATTTGAACTGAAGGACCTGCTCCCTATAGTTACTATCATGCAACTGGTCAACCTTCTTCCCACTTGTTTTCTGTTCTTAAGTTGCAGTAGGGATGTACCTCAAATAGGTGCATTCTTTCTTCCTGTGTTGATTTCCTACTGACAATAAACATAAGACTATGGCAACACATGGAATGAAATCCCCAACATCCCACCAGTTGCTACCCATCTCAGTGCCTTAAACACAAGTCAGTGGCTTAAGATGGTGAATCAAAGAGAAGGTCTTCAACCCTTTATGAAAACGAGTGAGATCCTCCTCCAGCTGGAGGTCCAAGGGTCTCCATGTGCCCTGTTCCCTTTTAACTAACATATAAAGCTTTGTGTACTGCTTTAATTAACAAAGAAAATAAATTTCCTCACAACGATGAGGTACATGGTGCACTTTGGCCACAGATAGATGCTAGCGCAATCCCCAGCTTCTCCTGGTATGGATATGAAACAGTTGAGGGCTGCTGTTGGTTGATGTAGACAATATCAAGCTATACGGGCCAATGGCATAAGCTGTTGTTAGGGCACCTACAAGTCAGGTCCTACTTATGGTGACCTTCTTCTAGTGTTTTCATGAAGATTTGATTTTACTTCTAGTCTAGCTTTATTTTTTAGATATAATCTCTTTGTGGAAGTTCTTGAGAAACTTCCATCTAGTTCCTTCCATACCATAGAAATTTCTATGAGATTGTTCCCCAGTTCTTTTGAAACAAGTGATACAACAGAAACATTTTCTATTTTTGCAATACCATCCTAATAAGCTTTTCTAGCAAGAATCACAGCATTGATGGTTTTCCCGTAGTTTCCTCCCAGGTTTATTACATTCCACAGCCCAGGATTAAATGGACACATACTTTTTTATATGTGCTTTTGATCAAATCATTCACCCTTTTGTGATCTGAAGACGTGTTCCTTCCATTGTGAGAGGGAGGACTAGGGGAAAGGGAGAAGAGAGAAAGGCTAAGGCAAATGGAAGAACTTTCTCGCTTCAGCCAAAGCTCTCCCTCCTTGTGGCCAGTGCCACTGGGAATAAGAAGCCAGGGCATGGTTGAACTTCCTCAGAAACCCCCATGTCTCTTACTGCTTTTCTTCTTTTTTATTTTCTCTTTTCTGCCCCACCTGTCTGAGGTAAACAGGAGGCATTGACAAGTTTTAGGCCATTTCTGCACTACACTGTTATAGTGCCATTATTCCACTTATCCTATGGAATCCTGGGGTTTGCAGTTGAGGGAGAGGGATTGAGAATTCTCGGCCAGAGAGCTGTTTGACTTCAGAAAACTACAAACCCCAGCATTCCACAGGATGTTGAAAGTGGAATAGTAGCACTATCACAGTGCAGAAATGGCCTTATTCTGGGGAGGTTTGCCACTCCCTTTCTCTTAGGGCAAGAGAAGGTGATTTGGCCAAGGTTATTCAGTGAGTTTCCATGAGCAAGCAGGGTTTTGATCTGATCTCCTAGGTGCAACTCTCAAACTAATACTCAATGCTGGTTCTTAAGATTTCTTGAGAGGAAGTTTCCCATTGTCTTAGGCTAAGAGAGTATGAGTTGTCCAAGGTGGGAGTTTCCAAAGATGAGTGAGGATTTGAACTCTAGTCTCCCAAAGTCTTGTTCCATCACTCAAACAATAATACGATGCTGGCTCTTGATATCTTGGCAAGATTTATTCCAAGGAGGTTTGCTATTGCCTTCCTCTTTGGCTAGAGAGTGTCACTTGCTTAAGCTAACCCCGTAGGTTTCTGTTGCTGGGCTGGGATTTGAACCTGGAAACATATGTAGCCTAACATTCAGACCACTACACCTTACTGGTATAAGCCAACTTCACATTTTCCTAAAGTAGCGTGGAAAAATTGAGCTTTGAAGGGACCTTATTTTTAATGGTACATCCTCGTTCTGTGAGTTTTATATGAAAGACCCCAGCCGTGCTAGAACTCTGTTAAGAGCTCCTAGTCTGGTGATGTGAGATTAAAAAGGCATGGGTGTAGGATTACAAGATGAAATAAGGAACAGGGCTCCTGTTTCTTCAGCAGTTGTGTTGAAGAGAGCCAGCATGGTGTGGTGGTTTGAGCGTTTAACTATAACCCTGGAGAGCAGGGTTCAGTTCCCCACTTGGCCATGGAAGCCCACTGGGTGACCTTGGGAGCATCACACACTCTCAGCCTCCCCCAAAAACCGTGATAGGTTCACCCTAGGGTTGCCATAGGTCAACAACAACAAGAACAAAAACATTACTTGTCACGCAGGCTCCATCTACTGAAATTTCCTCTTCTGTATAACTATGAAAAGTACAGAAGTCCTGTCCTGTTTCCCACCTGGCAACCTCAGAGGGGAATTAAGGTAGAATACAGATTTTGATTTCCTCCAATTTATACTGATCGTTTTTCTGGAATGAGTTGAATTTTTGAGTCAGGTGATGTGGTTGACTCAGTGCCCGTGGTTGGACTGGTCAATGCGCTGGGCTTGCTGTGTGGTCAGAAGCTGTTGTTGCGTGCTTGCAAGTTGTTTCTGACTTATGGTGACCTATGGGCTTTTTCTTGACAAGATTAGTTTGCCAGTGGCTTCCTCTGAGGCTGAGAAAAAGTGACTTGCCCAAGGTCATCCAGGTGGGTTTCCATGGCGCAGCAGGGATTTGAGCTCTGGTCTCACAGAGTTCTGGTCCTGAACTCAAACCACTATATCCCACTGACTCCCCACAAGTTCTCAGTCCAGAGAAACCATGTGTCTTTCAGACCTCCTTCTGTGGAAAGTAGATCTGTCAACCTTCCCATATTACCATTTTTTGTATATTTCTTGTACGTACCTTAGAAGAGATCCTATTTGCCCCTACTCCTGTCTGTAGGCTCATTGCAGAAAGCAGCTGCTGGACCCTCTGACTTCCCTCCTCTCCCCCTTCTTCTCTTTTCTGCGCAGGCTGTTTTCAGAATGAGTTTCTAACTCATGAATGCATAGCTCATGCAAAGCGGTGGTGCTGCAAAAGATATGCGTTCACCCCACAGGATTAAAATAGAATGTGGATCATTCTTTGTGTACTTTCTGGCTGCAAATTATCACGAGCACTTGAAATAGTGCCGAGAGTTCCCCACTGGTTTCCAGAATACACTGCCTGTCAGGGGCTGAAGTTTGCAGGGGGTTGGCCCAGTGGTCACAAGGGCATGGTAACCTGTCACATGCTGAAGCCACAGTGGTGACACAGATTCTGCTGCGGGTGGTGTATTATGCAATTATGACTCCAGGCGGCCCTGAAAATATATATTCTGCTCCCTACCTGTCAACAGTAACGACTCCTTTGGCTGCTGATTCTCCATATATAAAGTTCCCTGAAGAGCAGCCCCAGCGTTTGGGCTTCATGTTCTCAAATAATGCAAGACAAGACTAGAAAGCCTGTCCAAAACTTTTCAGCCCCTAATACCCATCTTGATTGGCTTTCTTCTCTTTCTGCAGGCATGGCTTCAGGCTTCCGGAAGGACGCAGCTACCTCCCCTGGACTGACAGGCGGCAGGAAAGAGCTTGCAACTGCAGCCACCTCCCCAATCCAGCATGACACCTTGCGGTAAGATGACTGGTAATCTCTGGTTTAAGATTCCACAGTCGCAGCCGTCAGCTTCGCCCATGTGCAAGGGAAAGCGGCTGAGTTTCTCTGATATTTCATATTTTGCTCAAGCTGGATAATATAAACTTAGAACTGTCATATCCTGTGACATTTATAGTAAGCCTTAAATTGCTTGTTAGAATAAGAAATGCGGGAGTATGCTAAGTTCTAATACTTTATTTTTCTAAAAAACTTAGATTCTGGGCAGGAGAAGTATTTTTAAGTTGTAAGTCCTGACATGTTTAATAAATTTGTAAATAATTTGGAGGGATAGTATTTGCAGCAGTGGGACCTCTTTTCCCCTTCAAAGCCTGCTTTAAGTTTTTAAATCCTCCAAGTATTGTTGCCCTTACGCCACCAAACTGTGCCACATTTTATCTCAGTGTTTTTCTTTTAAGCCAGTTTCAACAAATGTTGTTTTGCTGTTTAATGGCAAGTAAGAAAATCACATTAAGTCAGCAGTTCTGATAAGTCACCTTCAGAAACCTTAAACAGCCGCGCGGCGCGATGTGAAGAGCCAAAATATAAAACAGTGTTGTTTTTCTTCTAGGCTAATAAGGTTAATAACAGCAATTGCCTTTACTTTGATCTTCCCAGGGCTGAGAATTTATTGTATGAAAATCCCAACACAGTTTGAAAACAAAGCATAGCTTTGAATGGCTTAAAATTTGCAGGGAGGGGGGAGATATCGAAGGCAGAAAGTCTGGGCATTTCCAGTTTGGAGAGGGGACCAGTTTGGAGCTGGTGCAAATGCGGTGCTAGCTCTTAGCAGATTTGGAAATGGCCTTGGGAATCTCAGCTACTTCTTCCCCTCCTTGAGCATCAGTGTCTTTCCCTTATCTAGCTAATCATCTGTGGCTTTATGCCTGCATGGATGCTAACTGTGGATGTTGTTATGTGCTATGAAGTTGGCTTTGAGTCATGGCGGCCCTCTGAATGAGGGCGCTTCAGGAGCCCCTGCTCTTAACAACCTTGCTCAGGTCTTCCAAATTCAATGCAGTATGTGCCTTGAGTCTATCCACCTGTAATGTGGTCCTCCTCTTTTCCTTTTGCCTTCAGAGTCATCATCTATTTTCTCGACTTCAATTTGCAGCAACTCTTTGAATGAGAAATCTCTAAGATCCCTGGTCATCCAGTGCACTGTACACATCTTACAGACTCAGGCCTGCAGCTTTCTTGATTCAGTTAATCCACCTGTAATGCAGTCTTCCTCTTTTCTTACTGCCTTCCACTTTACCAAGCACTTTCATCTTTTCCAATGAGCCATGTTTTCTCAGTTTAGACATTTTGCCTTTTGTGAGAGTTCAGGCTTGATTTCCTCTGAGATACTGGATTGGATTTTGATTTTGGACTTGATTTGATTTCATTCAGCAGGCCATGGTGCTGCTACAATTTTCTTACATCACCACACTTCAAAAGAGTCGTGTGGGGGTCTCCCCCAGCCCCTGTCACCTTTCCTTGCTTTCCAGCTTTCACATCCTATATAGGAATTAGAGGTACCATGGCATAGACAACAAATGCTAAGCTTTGTTGTTATTTGTCATCAAGTCAACTACAACTTAGGCAACTTTATGAAACCTCCAGCAACCCCAGTATTTAACAGTTCTGCTTAGGGGTTGCCAAACTCATGGTAGCCATGACTATTCACTTGTAATGCAATTCTCTTCTTTTTCTACTGCCTGCAACTTTGTCTTTTCCAGTCAAAGTCAGGCTATGGGCAAAACTGCCTGCCTATTCAGTGTACAAAAGACTACTCTTTGTACACTTTTGTATAATCAGGAGATGATATTTTAACACCACTACACAGGTTAGATGTGGCCCCCAAGGCACTCTTACCAATCCTTTTCAAATGAATCTTGTGTTCTCATGATATGCACAAAGTACAGCGGCCTCAGTATAGTCATTTTGCCTTTTGGTGAAAATTCAGGCTTGATTTAGGTGTTCTCTCGTATTTGCAAATTCTCCTGCAGTATCACTCATCACATGAGTTGATTTTTCCCTCATCACCTTTCATCACTTGTTCAAGTCATTTTCGATTTATGACAACCTTTAACCTATCATGGGGTTTTCTGGGGCTGAGAGTGTGTGATGTGCCCAAGGTTACCCAGTGGCTTTTTATAGCCGAGTGGAAAATCAAACCCTTGTCCCTTGGTTGTAGTCCAAGAGTCAAACCACTACACCATGCTGGCTCTTTTCTTCACTGTCCAGTGGAAATACTATGGCACAGATGAGATAAATGCTAACTGTAGATCCTCTGAAACTCAGTGTAGCCACATGAGCTCTGTTGACACATATGGGAAAAACTCACCACAACAAATGTGTAACAACAAATGCATGAATGAAAGGACTTTTTTCAGAGTAACTCCCTCTCAGGATATTAATACACTGCGTCAACAAACTGGACAGTAATTGTTTCTAAAGTTGACAGAAAGTAACTCAGTCAAAGTTTCCAGACTTCATTTTTCATGTACATGCGCACATACATTTTAGGGAAAAAAATGGAGGGAGGAAAAATCACTTAGTACAGCAGCCCCCTAATGCAGAAACAGATAAAGATTTGCATTTATCCAGCAGGAAGTGGAAGAAGGAACAGTGGAAATGACAAGGATGGAATGTGGAAGCTACATGCCAAGCCAACTCAAGTGCTGTTGAAAAGAGTAGGTTGAGATGTGTGTGTATTGTATACGCAGAGGATAAAATGAAATGAAATGGAGCATGAAGCATTATGGCTTCAAAGTAAGAGGCAGCCTAATTAATTAATTAATTGACTGATTGATTTAGAATGGATACATCCTGAGCTTCATCCAAGGATCTCAGAATGGCATGAAATAAAATCAATTTGAACAATATAAAACAAGTTAAAACAATAAGTGTAATTTAAAGGCTTAAAAGCATGTCAAACTATTTAATGCTTAAAGCAAGACAGATTAAAAACCGTTTAAACAATTTGAAAGTGTAAGTTTGGGCAAGATAAATCATGCTTCAAAAGCTTTAGTAAAAAAACATGTTTGAAGTTGGCACAGGGTTGGCACTAAACGGGCCTCCAAAGGGGTTGTGTTTCATAACGGGGGTGCTGCAGCCAAGAAGGCCCCTTCCCACATCCTCCGACAGGATGCTGCCCTGACTGATGGTCTTTGTCAGTGGACAGGAAAGTCCCTTCTTCTTTCTGTCCCTTCCGTTTTCTGTTAGGGAAAGGGAGGGATTGGGTAGATGGCATGGCGAGAGCGGAGGTCACTCTGACTCTTCTGCTGCTGGCACTAAGGGAGGGAACTGCCCCGTCCTCCCTCTCTTGGCACCCCTGCTTGTCAGTGAAGGGAAGGGAAGCAGCTACTGAGAAATTATCCATCCCCGAGAGTCTTCCTACTTCCTTGGTTGGGGAGGTGGGCTGGCATGATAAACTTCCCTTTTGCTAACAGCCCGACAGGCCACTGTGTTGTTTGCTAGTTCAATTGCTTTTATTATTATCATTTATTTATGTAGCGCCATCACTCTGTGTGGTGCTTTACAAGTAAAAGAACAAGAAAACAGTTCCCTGCCCCCAGGCTTACACTCTAACTGAGGCCATTTCCGCACTAGCCTGTTATAGCACGATGATTCCACTTTCAACATCATCTGGAATCCTGGGGTTTGCAGTTTGAGGAGGGGCCGGAAAACGGGGTGTCAATGCAGGGAGGGATTAAGTCCAGCAGATGTGGCCTCTTCATCTCTCCCACTGAGTCCGGAGTAGGAGCAGTTCAGACAGAGGGAGGGCTTTTCATCTGCCACCGGGCCCAGGCACGATGGAGCTGTGCCGGCCTCTTCTTCTGTCCGTCTGAGGCCGGGGCAGGAGCCGTTGGGATGGAGTGGGGGCTTTTTTCTGCTTCAGGGCCTAGACAAAATGGAGCTGTACCTAACCTCTTCTTCTCTGAAGGGGCTGTTGGAATGGAGAAGGCAGGGGGCTTTGGGGTAGAAGGGGCAGATGCTGCCTCTTCATCTCTCCCTCTGAGGCTGGGGCAGGGGCTGTTGGGATGGATGGAGGGCCTTTCCGCTGCTTCTGGCCCCAGGCATGATGGAACTGTGCTTGCATCTTCTTTTCCTCCAAGGCAAGGGCTATCTTTAGGTTATTTTCAGACTTTTCTGCATCTCATCTTCAGTGTAAAAAAATAAATAAATCAGCACCTCTGCTCCTGGATTGTTCTCTCCCTCTCTCTTCCCTTTGTGCGTGCTTTTTGTCTTCTTCTGTTCCTTCCCACCCCCTCTGGTGCAGCGTGTTAGTATAATTGACCAGGTTAAAGAGCCATGTTTTGCTTTCCCTTACTCATGGGCTTCTCTAATTGAAAATGGGAAATGGACAAGTATTTCTGTGGGAGACCTAAACTTGATCCTATTCTTCATCAAGGAAACCTGCTTGGGCAGCAGGTCAGTCTCAATTTATCACTGAATGGGTTATAAGCTTAGATTGCAGGTTTAACTAACTAAATTAATCAATATGGAGAATTATAGCTGCTGGTGTGCCACTAAAGTTAAAGATCTGTCAGCATGTTTGTTATAATCCACCCTTAACGGTTTAACCCTAATAGTCTGCTTTGCTTGGGGAAGAAACTTGCTCAACAAAACCAGAGTCTGAGCAGAAGGGGAGGGGGTGGGGGGGCAGAGGAACAGTGGGGGGGTGGCAGAGGTGGGAAACAGATTGAGTTTGCAATATGTTTAATTACTGCCTGCTATTTAAACTTCTTGCAAGGAGAGTCAAGCCAGATTCCATGCACAGCATTAACTAGGACCAGTGGCAAAAAAAGGTACCTTAGTTTCTGTGGCAATTGAGGTTTCTTGGGAAGGAAGGGAAAATGGAAATCAGGGAGTTTTTTCTGTATAGCCTGACTCCCTGAAAAGAGGGACAAAGCGAAGCTAGCTTGTGCTTGAAATGCAGCAGTTTAGGCTGCCCAAGATCGGGTGCTTGGGTTACCTCTCTGTTGGGAGTAACAGCAGTGGAACCAATAGCGTAGTGAGCTGGTGTGGTCTTTTTTTCTGGATGTCTTCAGATAGAGGATGGACAATTCTAGGGATGCTCTAGCTGGAGTTCCTGCACTGAGCAGGGATACAGACTTGATGGCCTTTGGGGCACTTTCCAGCTCTGTGATTTGATGACCTCCCTCTAGATGGGGGTAAATGGCAGATCTAGGGGCCATCTGGCTGCCAGTGAGACCCTCCAAGGGGTGCACAGGCAGCCAAAAAACAAAAAAGTCCACTTCTACTTTTGAGAAACTACTAGAATTTACATTACAACAGGGAAGAAGAGCCCTGCCACCAGATGATTCAACCTTGGGAGAAGGCATTAAAAAGTTTGAGGAACCTGAAAGGATTAAGAGGTTCAAAAACAGCTGGGAGATCTGTATGCATTTTGTCCATCCCTGCTTTCATTTGTTGTGACAGGCAGTGGGGAGCAGATGTAGATGCTAGCATCCTGTGGCTAATTCCCATCTAGAGGGATGCCTGTGTTCCATGCTGGACTCCCGGATCTTAATTCTAGGTGTGTAGAATCATTTTCTGCTTTGTGTGCATCGTGAGTAGGGGAGTGCTCTTCACATATATTCCACATTGTCATCCCTGTTTTAGTTGGGGCTCAGTGGCAGGACTTGGTTTGGTGAGGGACCGGTGAAAAGAGGAGGTGTGGTAATTTTAAGTCTCTATCTCCTCTGGCAACTTTCTTCCCCATATTGAATTTCTCTGCTACTCTAAATTTCTTTTCAATTTCTTCTTTCCTGAAGCTGATATAGGAAAGGGGAGAAGAAAAATCTGTGTGAATGTGGGGTAAATTTTGTGCAAAGCAAAGGAGGTTGAGAAGGCAGAAGCCCAAGTATCTATCTTAATTCTCTCATATACTGCTATGGAAACCTGGGATTTCTAGTTTGGTAGGGGCAATCAGATAATGAAATAGTTCAAGATTTTCCATAGAGATGGAAGAGACCAGAAGGGCCACTGAGTCTAGCCTCATTCTGCCATGCAGGAATGCACCATCAAAGCATTCCCGACAGATGGCCATCCAGCCCCTGTTTAAAAACCTCCAAGGAAGGAGACTCCCAACACAGTCTGAGGTGGCCTATTCCACTGTCGAACTGCTTTCACTGTCAGGAAGTTCTTCCTAATATTTAAAGTGAATCTCTTTTACTGAAGTTTGAAGCCATGTCTTAGTCTCTGGAGCAGCAGAAAACAGACTTGCTCCATCCTTCATATGACATCCTTTCAAGTATTTAAACAGTATGCCTTCCACTTCTTTTTCCACCAGTGCATACCAGTGTTTGATGAAACAGCAGCCCAGGCCTGACAGAATTATTCCTACAATTCATCTTTCTTCTCCTGGCCAAAAGTTTATTTCTGTAGATAACTTGATGTAGTCTGGAATGAATAGCCACTGCAAATTCCTGTAGCGCGCATATTAAGTAATAACTCAGGCATGCTATTATTGAGAAAGTCACAACAGTAGCGTCTGTTGGAGTTCTTGGAAAAACAAATTACATTGTGCAAATTTGTGTTTTGGGGCTGTTAGAAGGAATAACGTGATTTGCCGGGCACATCTCTGATCAGGTAGATGTGCATTTGGGGACTTTTAAACAAATTAATATTTGATGTAATATGCAATGCCCAGAGCTGTATATTGAATAGTCCACCGTGCCGTATTATCTCATTGGATCCTTTGAACTAAATGCTTTGTAGTAAATAAAAATATGAATTAGCTGTGCCTGGAACTGCAACTGCTTTTGAGAATACAGGGTCTCAGTTAAATAAACAGGTTTCTTCTTTCTAAAGAGGGTACTCCATGCTAAGCTATTGCTTCTGCAGGCATTTTTGGTTAAATGGAAACTTCTTTTTTTTAAAAAAAGCTTTTCTCAGAGTAAACATTAACATGAAATAAGGAGAGAAAGGGGTTCTAATTTCTGAACATTTTAAGGAGAAAAAATTTGTGAGAAGAAAAAGGGAATGAGGTTCTGAATATGGGAGGAGATAAGTTCTCGTGTGCCCTCCCTCTAGCCTTTTTCCCGGAGGAGAACTAACATCGTGAAAAGTCCAATATAGTTCCATATGCAAGTGATAAAAGCAGACATTGGCAAATTAATCTCTCTTATTCACTGTGTAGGTTGTTAATTGTTCTCTCTGCTTGCTGTCGATATAATGTGAAATTTTCATTCCCTCCATTCAGGACGGGGAAAAGTTGTGGCTGAAAATGTTAACATTTGCATTTTTATTTGTTGATTTATTTAAAGGACAGCCTCTCTTACAGCAATCCATCATTCAGTGACACCCCAAATATGAATAATGTATTGTAGACTTGCGGTTACAATGTGTAATAAGTGCCAGAGACAGTAGGAGAATGTTAACTATGTTGCAAATGTAATATTTATCGACTCGTAGTTTATTGCTTTGGAGGTTCAATAATACTGACCATAGGACATTAATACCGCTTATCCTGATTTTAGCCGGCAACCTCTGTATGCAGAAATGAGCCATTTATCTCATGCTCACAAAATAAATACAGAATTTACAACGCTTTGTAAGTGCACATAATAGGATGGTTGTAAGTATGTGTGTGTGTGTATCTTTTAAGCACTTCTCCCTCCTTGTTCCCATCTTTGTTTGTTCTGGATCCCATTTCAGGATGGAAAACTTAACTGTCAGTAACTTTTGGTCCAGAAAATTATATAGAAGATCACTTTATGTTGGCATACAATGGTAAGGTGAAAGAAATGGACCATATCATTCACGATCCGTGTCCAGCGGCACAGTCCATCAGGAGATTCCACCAGATAACTTTCTAGAGCATGGTTTCCTCAAACCCTAGGGTTCTGCAGCAAGTTGGTAGGGGCTCTGTGAGTGATTATGACGGGGGGGGGACACATATTTTGACCTGGAGATATAATCATAGAATCATAGAATCATAGAAATTCAGAGTTGGAAGAGACCCCAGAGGCCATCCAGTCCAACCCCCTGCCATGCAGGAACACCCTCAAATCAATCCCGACAGATGGCCATCAAGCCTCTGCTTAAAAACCTCCAAAGAAGGAAACTCCACCACACTCCGAGGCAGCAGATTCCACTGCCGGACAGCCCTGACTGTCAGGAAGTTCTATAATAATAATTTTTATGCAGGGGTTCTCTGAGATCTGAAAATTATTTCAAAGTTTCCTCCAGAGTAAAAAAAAAAAGGTAGAAGATGGCTATTCTATGATATTTGCCCCAAATGGGAAAGTGCTTGAAGCAATTTGTTGTTCTCAACAGTTGTGCTGCTAACTTGCCATGTAGTGGCACATTCCTTGGATATGCAATGGATTCTTTTACTCACCACAGAGTGCTGAGCGAGTCACCAACTCTGTTAAGCAAAGTGATAAGCAAGGCCAAAGCTGGGTAGGAACAGAGTGCTCAGTGTGCCAGCATCAAAGTTGGTATAGAAAAGGGTTCCCTGACAAGATGAAGGGAGAAATAGTCTAGAAATTCCTCCCTCCTCAGTGACGTTCTCTCTTTCTTCCAAGGGATTCTGCAGATCACTTTTTTTTAATGGGATTGAGTACCTCTGACATTAAGAACATCCTTTGGAAGTTTACCCCACGTCTTTCTTCACAGCCTAAATTCCTTATTCCTTGGCCTGTTTTCAGTAACGTTTCTACCTTTTCTCTCTCCAAGATCATCTTAAATATTTTATTTTTACTCTGCTCTTTTTCTTTGAATTTTTGCTCTTTTGTGCTCTCCATCTGACTGTAAAATGCCTCATTATTTATTTACCGTATTTATGTACTGTGATTTTTCCTCCGAATAGCCCAAAGCAATTAACAATTCCACATAAAACATGCCAAATAAATATAAAAATCACAAAATCCAATATGAGATATAGACCCAGTAAGCAAAATTTAAAAAAACAAAGACCTGGTAAAAACAAGCTAGAACAAATATCAGACGAAATATCTGACCACCTAGCAAAGGCCTCTTTTTTAATGTTTCCAGTCCATGGAGTTTCATGGAAAGATGGGACCGTGAGCAAAATATTCATCCTCAGGAACAGATGGTGTCATGAGAAGCTGCTTTGTACAGCCTCAAACCATTGGTTGGTCTGGCTGAGGACTCCCTAGGCTGCCAGCAGCTCTCTGGAGGTTTAGACAACTTTTAAAGATAGTCAAGGCTATCCAGCAGTGGAATCTGCTGCCTCAGAGTGTCGTGGAGTCTCCTTCTTTGGAGGTTTTTAAGCAGAGGGTGGATGGCCATCTGTCGGGAGTACTTTGAGGGTGTTCCTGCATGGCAGGGGGTTGGACTGGATGGCCCCTGGGGTCTCTTCCAACTCTACATTTCTATGATTCTATGAAAGTTTTAGAGTTTCTCAGCCCTGTCTGGAGATGTCCAGTGTTGAACTTGGGACCTCCTACATACTTATTTCTTCTTCAAGTTATGCAAGAATAGGCTATTGGCTGAAGGTTTGGCTAGGACAGGTGTGATCCAAGGCTCACAGTCTGTGAACTCACTGCAACTCTTACAAGTTCAAGCAGCGGAACTGAAAGAGTACATTTCCTCCAAATGACTCAGGTACTCGCTCATTATTCTGTACCAGAGAAGTGACCGGCATAACCAAAAGAAAATTTTAGCTGCACTGCCTTGCCTTCTCAAGGCTAATCACTAGATGAGGAACTTCCTGTGTGATGGGGCTCTGACCAATCTGGAGCATTTCATAGAAAGTTTACTGGAAGATGATGTGCCACTAAAACTGAGATCTTTTCATGGGTTAACTTTGCTGTTTGAAAAACATAGGAAGCTGCCTTGTACCATCCATCCATTTTGTTTGGTATTGTCTATGGAGAGCACCAGCAGCTCTCCAGGATCTTGGCAGGAGGCTTTCCCAGTCCGACCTGGAAATGCCAGAAATTAAATGTGCGACCTCCTGCACGTCAATCATGAACTCTGCCCCTGAGCTTCAGCCCTGCCTAAGATGACAGGGCCCAACCTGTTTTGGCTTTGTAGGGAGGGAATAACTATCACCTTACATAGACTCTGGAAGCTGAAACGCTGTCAGCACAACTGAGTCAAGCCCATCTGCTCCATGCAGCTGACTCCTATTCAGACCCACTGCGTAGCAGCTGAAGCCACACAGAGTCCACGGGATTACCAAGGCATACATCATAGCTGCCAGATCCCTGCGCTCCAGGTGAAAGAGTAGCCAGAGTCTCTAAACCAACAGAAAGTGTTTATGGCTGCACCTGCCACCTGATCCTCCAAGAGCAAAGCTTGGACTGGTGAGGCTTTCCAGGTTCCTGCCATTCATGTCTTTTGACTGGATCGACATGCCAACTGTATAAAACCTGAGCTGTCCATGCCTCTTGAAGGCCAGTCTCATTCTGAGATGGTTTCCACAGGTGGAAAATGATGGTTTATGACATTCTGGGGTGGTGGTGGTGGTTCCTCTAGTTTGGTTGTTAAGATCAGCACATGGGGTGGGTAACGGCAGCTGGTGCCGGGGGAATAATTTTCTGCCCCTGGATACCTTTGGGCGCTGTCTGTCTGCCAAAAATGCCCAAAGGGGCCAGAAACACACTTCTGGTTTTGAGAACACACACACACACACACTAAATAGTGCACTTGGATCTTGTAGCATCTTTGAGACTGAGAGAAAGAAATCGGTAACATAGGCTTTCATAGACTTAAGTCTACTTCACCAGATGCAGACGTAAGTCTATGAAAAATTGTACTACTAACATCTTTCTCTGGGGCTCAAAGGTGCTACAAGATCCCTTTGCATACTGATCCAGACCAACATGTCTTTAAACAGTGCACTGTACGCAAGTTCTCTGGAAGCTATTTAAAATTGATGCTCCTGAAGACTTCCAGGAAAGGCACTTACCGTTTCTGTTTATATTTGTCCAGAAAAAGGTGATCCAGGAAATGTAGAGGGGTCAGGGCTGCAGTTTGCTCACCCCGCCTCAGGGGATTCAAATAGTACTGCTCCATGCGGAAGCTGTTTAAAACCAGAACTTAACATTGATCTTTAGGAAGCATTTTTAGACTTGAGCATCTTGGAACCTCTCTGAGCATCATCAGCCAGCGCCATTCTTTTCTTCTGTGCAGTAGTAAACTTGAATGGAGAGGGGACACGTAATTTGGAAGTTGCTAGGACATGAATTCTAGGAGAAGAGGGGAGGAAGAGAGTTTCTCAAGCTTTTCCTGACATGAACAACTGGCCTGGGAAAACGTCAGTGCCTGATGCTAAGGCATGCTTTCTCTTGACAAGAGATCCCAAAGAGTTTACTCCTGTAGTGCTTCATGTTGTTGGATGCTTCAGCAAAGCTTCTTTGGGACAATGAGAAATCCTTGATAAGATGCATCGCTGGCACTTTCAAAACGAAATTAGCAAGATAAACCTCATGTTGGGATCTGCAGCTTCAGCTGACCAGCTTGAAAATCTGGCTTTCCATTTGTAAGACAGGCGCAAATTGATGACAGAGTGTTTCACAAAGGAGAAGAAGATGCTTGAATGGCTAGGTTGCCACAGAGAGGCCTTTTGTATCTAAGACGGCAACTCGTTGGACTCGAAGGGCTGCCATTACCAGCTTCCCTGTGATGTGCGTTGGATCGTGTCCATTACTGAAAAAACAAAATCCTGCCAGGAACACCCTGACTCCCAGTGCAAAATGGATTAATGTTAATTAGCAACTGTCGGCTGTAATTGTCACCCTCATTAAAATACAGAATTATGTATTTCTTAGTTATAAATAACCTTTCTAATTGTACTTGATGTATGCCAGTTTAATCAAATAGTACACTTGCTTGCAGGCAGATATTTGCATTAATCTAGCATTGGATCTTTCTGAGTCTTTTTGATCATCTCTATTTCCAAACTTCACTAGTGTGTGGTTTGGAAGGAGGCTGGGTGGGTAGTGTTGGGGGGAGCTCTCTTTCAGCTACTTGTGTGTGTGTGTGTGTTTGTGTGTGCCTGTGCAGCTATGCGACCCTGATAGGATTTTTGTATTAAAATGAGTGGCTGTGTCTTCTGGGATTGTTGAGCGCAACTGAAACCTTGTCAATTTTTGAAGTAGTTTGGCAAGACTTCCGTCACTCAGCGGTGTGACAATAAGTTGATTACGGTTTTGAAATGAAGAATAAGCCAAGGAAAATAAAGCGCAAATCATATTAGAAGGTTGGCTTAACCCCTTTTAGAAGTGCTTCTTGAAAGAGAAGCATTGTTCTTCATTGGGCTGGGGAGCTTCTCGGATGACAATTCCGCCAGGTGTGAATTATGTTTGATCCTGCAACAGGCCAAAGGTAAAAATAAATTAATCAAATGCAGACGTTCTTAGATTTTGTAAAAGAACTGGGGGGAGAAAATCCAGGCACTGTGGTCACTGATGCACCTAGAATAAGTGGGTAGAATGCCAGTGTGGTATAATCGTTGGAAAGCTGGAGTGGAGCTGTAGGAGACTAGGGCCATTTCCACACTAGACTGTTACAGTGCTGTTATTCCACTTTCAGCATCCTATGGAATCCTGGGGTTTGCAATTTCGGGAGGGAGCCCTTCCAAAACTTCAAACCCCAGGATTCCATAGGATGTTGAAAGTGAAATAATAAAAGCACTATAACAGTCTAGTGCGGAAATGGCCTAGGGCTTCAGTCCTCACTTGGCCGTGAAGACTCACTAGGTGACCTCAGGCAAGTCACACACTCTCAGCCACAGAAGGCAATGGTACAGATCTGAATAAATCTGACCAAGATAGGTCTAATGTAGGGTCACCATAAGACTGAGTAAGCTTGAAGAGACATAACAACAAAATTCTCAGTTTGGCATTTGTTTTGTAGTTTGAAGCATAGTAGTTGGTAGCATGAGGCCTGACTTATAGGTCATTTCTGCACTACACTGTTATAATGCTATTATTCCACTTTCAACCTCCTGGGGAATTCTGGGGTTTGTAGTTTCCTGAGGCCAAAGTGCTCTCTGGATGAGGATTCCAAAGGCCCCTCCCTAAACTGCAAACCCCAGAATTCGATAGGATGTTGAAAGTGGAATAATAGCACTACAACAGTATAGTGTGGAAATGGCCATAATTTGAGGTCCAATAGTTTGTGGTGGGTAAGGAGCCCGTATGGCGCTGTGATTTAAGTGTTGGAGGCCAGAGTGCAGATTCCAACTAAGCCGTGAAGACCCACTGGGTGACCTCAGACAAGTCACACTCTCTTAGCCTCAGAAGATAGTGATGTCACACTGTCTCTGAACAAATCTTGCCAAGAAGACACTCAGTGGGGTTGCCCTGGGGTCTCTGTAAGTTGGAAATGACTTGAAGGCTCCCAACAACGACCGTCATGGAGACGGGTGGGAGGAGAGTTTGGTCCCAGAAGTGTTTCTGGAGAGCAGGAAGGTGTCAGAATACTTGGGAGGAGCTGCAGAGGTGCGTCAGAGAGAGACTGAGGAACAACAAGGAGCCCTCAGCTTGGTTCCTCCTTTTTCTTGAGTTTTTGATTGATCTTTGTTAGGTAGCCCCAGGAAACAGAGTTAAGTATGAAACAGGGATTTCTGATAAAGAAATGAGATCCATTGTTCATGGGATCCTGTCCTTTTGGGCCCAGAAAATAGTTGCAGTACCAAAAATGCATAGCCACACGCACACACACACACACACACATACACATCTAATATATAAAAGTCAAAGTTTGTTTGTCTGTGTCAGGCAAAGACCTCATATGATTGGCTGCCTAAGAAGATTTTGTGGAATCCTGGGGTTTGCAGTTCAGGGAGGGGCCTTTAGAATTCTCAGCCAGAAAGCTCTTGGGCCTGGCTGGTTGCTATGGAGATGATGCCTAGCAGCAAGGAGGAAGACACTCTATTCCCTCAGGAACCCAACCTGTGTATGTTAATAACTCTGAACACAGATTGGATTGGGGAATATGGGGAAAAATTAGAGGTACTGGGCAAGACAGTTTGGGGAATTAGAGATACAGGACCTCAAATCTTTCTAACAAGTATTATCTATGAGAAAACTAAATCTTGGGCAATGCTGGGTATGTATATGGGTGCATAAGTTCTTACTTCTCATGTGCTGCACTGATTTGACAGCACTGGAAAATAACTGAATGCACATATATGCTCGTGCACCCTCTTTTTTGCTTTGGTTAGTGACCTGTAAACCATATATACCTCCTTTCTCCTCATTTGCCCTCATCTCTCTTCACAAACCCAGAAGCCCTGTCATCATACTGCCTTGCATGGTCTAGTGCCGAGATTTCCTGATGCATCCTTCTATGGGGTTTTGCTCTGGCTGGGAGGTTTGAGAGTAAGGCCATTTCTGCACTAGCCTGTTATAGCGTGATGATTCCACTTTCAACATCCTTTGGAATCCTGGGGTTTGCAGTTTTGGGAGGGGCCAGCCGGCCCCTCCTGAAACTGCAAACCCCAGGATTCCAGAGGATGTTGAAAGTGGAATCATCGCGCTATAACAGGCTAGTGCGGAAATGGCCTAAGAGACGCATGAAAAAAAGCTGCTGCTCCATCTCCAAATAGCAACTGGTAGGGTAAATTAGTATATGCATTGTTGCATTGTGACAAAATACATGCATTACCTTACTTTCATGGACGGATATGTGGTGACAGGCAAAGATCACTTGAATTTTTGTCTCCCTGCGCTGACACACACTTGATACGGCAACGTCATAACGTTCAGCAATCTGCTCTAAGTCTGAGCTCTTCCATTCTTGTCATCAGTGTTGTATTTGGAAAGTGCTTACTGTGGCAAGACTTTGGTCTGGTTGAGTTCTTGAGACCCCACTACAGGATACCTGTGACAGTGTGACCCTAATATACCTCTGGCAACAGTCTCAGATCAAGGAACAGCGTTCAGGTAGTTCAGCCACAAACTTCCTAGCAGGGTCCCAACAGTGATGAAGTGTTGATGTTGGTTGTCTTGTATATGTCCCAAACCTGAAAGAAATTTTGGAAATAGATAAGAAAGCAATTCTTTCCTCCTGCATTTTGTTTCTTGTTGTTGGGGAGGAATGGGGAATCAGTTTCCCCTTCAGAATTCATGCATGCACACCGTTTTTATATTCTCATTGGTTTTCTAAACTTTAGATGAATGTGTCTTTTTTCACCAGAGGATGCTGCTGTGGTTCTTCCTAAGTCAGGTGTCCAGCTCAAAACCTTTAACCGGAAAGAGGGAATCTTTTTTTTTGGCCTATAGGCTGACCCGCAGCAGACACGGCCAGGGCCCAAGACAGCATGGCTGCCCGACTCTCAGTTGTCTCTGTGTGCACATTCATGCTTAAGAGGGCATTTCTCGCTCCTACCCTTTCAACTGATCCATGCCAAACAGCAAGAGAAGAAGAATTTTTATTCTCTATATGGTATGATGTGTGAGGAAGGACAGAGTTCCAGTTAGCCCCTTTGCTGTGGTTGTGTTCTGTTGGCAGGGAGGTTTCCTCTTTTTAAAATGTGGCAGAGCATAAAATGGTGCTGATCATAATGGTTGCACATTTGCGGGTTTCACTTTTGTGGATTTGATTATTCATGGATTATTTGCTGTCACCTCTGCTGCCTCCCTGTGCCATTTTTAATAGGGACTGCAAGCCTCGTGAGACTGAGAAACTGCAAACAAGGCTTGCAAGTCATTATTAAAAATGGTGTTGGGACAGCAGTGGAGGTGGCAGGAAGCCCCACCAGCCCCCCACTTCTGCCTTGTGAAGGAACCCCAATGCCTGAAAGGAATTCCCAGTGTGTTGAATATGGTGATTGTACTTTTTTCTGGGTTAAGTATGGTTTGGGAGGGCCTGGAGTTATTCACGGTTTTTTCACTTTCACGACGGTCCTGTGCCCCTAGCCCTAGCAAATGTGGAGGGATGACTTTACCTTCACCTTAAAGTTAAGCAAATGCCCCTTCCTTTGGTCATCAGCTCCACCAGCATTTGACTTTGTCTTCTGCCATCTTTAACATCAAGGGTAGACTAGTACTAGGAGCCAGACTGATCGCCAGTGGGACTTTGGAGAACCAGCCTGCTGTGTCCCCCTATTTTTTTTTTTACTAGTTTATTTTTTACTAAAAGGGCCCCTTGTGCCCCATATTTTACAGATGCTGGGAAGGTAGGGGCCTAGAAATGGTCCTAGGGAAGTACACTTTCTCCACCCCTTATTTACTATAAAAACTTAATGTGACAAACCATCAGCTATCCCTCCAACATTTTACCTTGTAGTGAACCCTTACAGAATGCAGGAAAACACTTAGGGATTCCTCTGCCTTTTAAAAACTCTGTGATTGCTGCTTGTTCAAAGGGAAATATGGTTTTTCTTCAGTTCCTGATGGTAAGAGAGACTGATGCCTGGATACTTCAGGGTGCAAAGCCTATGCTCCTATTGGTTTGACTTTCTTCACTGTGAACTATCCAGGCTCTTAAAGGTTGATATCATTTGTTTCTAGGAGAAGATTGCCTCTCTGTTGGAATGTCTTTGCCAGAACCACTCTTTTCTCACACAAAATCATTAAAAAAAAAACTTCTATGCAAAGGCTTGCCAAGTAACAGCCAATTATTTTGGAGTCCAATGTGGTTGGATGCCGCTCCAAAGGTCTGCTTGCTTCCTTCATGCTGGGTCAGACAAGGAGCAATGGATTCAAGCTGGAGGAAAGGAGATTCCACCTGAACCTCAGGAAGAACTTCCTGATAGTCAGGGCTGTCCAGCAGTGGAATCTGCTGCCTCAGAGTGTAATGGAGTCTCCTTCTTTGGAAGTTTTTAAGCAGAGGCTGGATGGCCATCTCTCGGGAGTGCTTTGAGGGTGTTCCTGCATGGGAGGGGGTTGGACTGGATGGCCTGTGTGGTCTCTTCCAACTCTACATTTCTATGATTCTATGATTCTATCCGTCTGAAGTTCCAGAGCACTTAACCAGGAATCCACATCTAAAATCCAGGACGTTCCTTTCAGTAGAACTGAGTTCTTCCCTGATAGGTGGATGGATAAGATGGATTGTTCTGCTAAAGAGTGATACTGATGTCGTTACACTGGTCCTAATACAGACACTGGTTTAGATTGTTTTCCTGTACTTAACCAAATTGTTCCTTTGCCTTTTGGGGAACTAACTCGTCCAGTGTCTCAACAAAACAGTCCTCCTTTGGAGGACAATAGAAGTACTCTTCCCTAAAAAGTCTTTTTTTTTTTTTTTAACAGCAACAATAATTCCCAAAAGACATCTATACAGGTAAAAGGCTACTCAAAGAAGTACAAGTTGAGGATCTCATAACCAAAATGCTTGGGACCAGGAGTGTTTTGGATTTTGGATTTTTTTTCTGATTCTGAATAACCTGTATTTGCATGTATGTACGTAATGAAATACCTTGGAGATGGGATACTTTATGTTTCATGTACACCTTATACCTATAGCCTGAAGGTAATTTTATGCAGTATTGTTAATATATATATATATATATATATATATTGCATGAAATAGGAGTGTATACACTGGATATCTGAAAGCAAAGGTGCTATTATCTCAGCCACCCATGTGGATAATTTTGGGAATATATTGGATTTTGGATTTCCAATTAAGGGATGCTCAACCTGTATAATTGACTTCTTGGGTCCTGTCAACCTCGTGATGTTTGTTATGTGCTGTGCCATTTCTGTCCACAGCCATTTTTTTTCTTTTTGAAATTGCCTAGCATCTCATTTTACCACATTAGTCTGATCTGATCACTGGTACTTACCACCATTATGCAAGTAAGATTTTCCCCTCAATCCAACTATTTTCTTTACTCTGTGAGGAAATAGTCCAGCTGTTTTGTAAAGGGTACTGTGGAATTCCACAGTGTAAAAGGAAGTTGAGTCTCTAGTTTAGATACTTCACAGTGATGAAGCAGACTGGTAGTTTCAGGCCAGTGTCAGGTCCAAGAGACATTAGCAAATGATTCCATAACATTAGGCTTTCTAATATGCTTCCTCTGCTACAGGAAGAAAATTGGTGTGCCACCAATGATCTGAAAGATTTCTTTTCCCCCATACTTCTATCCCAGTTGCAGGAGAATCCTTTGCTTTATGCTAGGCTACCATTTGTACCAATTTCATGTCCTTACTTTCAAGCTGCCCGTGGTGGTCCGGATGTTTACAAAGTCTGTGACAGTGGCAACAGATGTCCTGCATGTAAAGGGGTGGTCTTTTTCTCATGTACAGATAGTTTGCTCATACTTGCATCATCCAGAACTCATCTTCAGCCTCACCTTGTCAGTATACTTGGGTTGCTAGAGTGTATCAGTCTCTATTTAAATATAAATATGTTGTTCATTTTTCATTGAACAACAAGGTGAGTTCAATGGAGTGGAATTTATTTCCTTTTCCTTAGGGTGAGAACTGATTCCCTCTTGACCAAAGTTCCTTTCCTAGAGGACAAAGTCAACATTCTACTACTGTTAGAAGGACACTTCTGGAGCATTCTTCAGTCTTGTTTCCACAGTCTAATGGTGTCCAAAAATTGGAACCATACTGCTTATATATCTTCACTTTTGTTTAGCTGGGTTATCAGTAGACTCCAACCCAGGATCTTCTAAATTTATACTTAGAATCATAGAATACAACTCCATGGTGGTGTGCAGAAACACACCATCACAACTTCCTTCTCTTGCTTATTTCTTTCTTTGTTGATGGGTGTGTGTTGCTAATCCAACTGGAAATATCTTGCAACCTTGACAGCAATTATAGATTCCACAATCTTACGGTTGGACACAGGTTTGGTGGTGGTGGGGAAACATTACCAAGCTCTACAAATACATGACAGGAGTCACAAATGGAATGGCAACTGCAGGTCAGTGTATTGGAACTGCTGGTAGTGTTCAAGTTGTGCTGCAATTTCCTCCTTGTTCTACATGACAGGAACAGAGCAGGCAGAAAATACAGCAAAAATGCAGCAGTCTCTTGATGCTGAACAAACAGATGGAATGCATTCACCTGACTTTCTCAATCTTGTGCTATAGCTCTGGTGTCCACACTGCATGCATTGGGACTTTTTGGTGTCAATTCATTTGGCAGGTATCAACAGCACTTGAATGGACTTAAATCATTATTTGCTGGATGCTAACAAGCAGCTGTTAACAACGTTCCCTCTGGGACAGAGTGTTTCCATTATGGGGAGCACCAGAGTTTGACCTTCATGCGTTACTAAAGACAAGACCGCTTTCAAAGTTTGGGAGAGGATGGTGGTGGTTGCACAGCGTATTGGTCTTATCAGACAGAGTGGAAACCTCACCTAAGCATTTGCCCAGGTGATGGAAAGGGGCAGAGTTCCTGTCAAAATTCTAAACTCTAGAAGTTTCTGAAGTGGGGCTCAAAACCTATGCTTGTATTTATGTTGGATTTTGAAATGGAAATGGCTATTAAATGCAACCTCTGCAGTGGGACTGGGGGCTCCCAGTTTCAGCTAAAGTTTATCTCATGTATTTTACAGTGGCCGTTTTTGTACTTGTGAATTTGATACAAAATATTGTATGAGCTTTTTTGGTTAATCCATTTTTATCAAAGGTCAGAAAGGAAGGAGATTGAAAGCTGGTTACGTCAATGGATTTAGAACGGATTTTATTCCTCGCACAAATATCATGCACTTTGCAAGCCCCCGTTTTGTCTTTTTCTATTGTTTCTGCTTGATGCTGAATTGCTTCTCTTCCGTTTCTCAGTTCCCTTCCCTCTTTCTGTCCAGAAGCTTTGCAAAAATTTAACGTATGCTTGCCTGAAAAAGTTAGCAAGTATAACTTGTTAAGGTGTGTGCGTAATTCCTTCCTTTTCTTTGCAGGGTCAATGAATAGAAACCCCAACCTCCAAAAGCCCTTATTTCCTTTGGGGCTTTCTTAAAAGTGATTTTTTTTTTAAGACGAGGTTTTCAAACCTCTAATGCTATTGTACTTCTTAACTTTCATTTTTGCTTCGTCTGCATCGAATCATCTTTTACTACTTAAAACGAAAATTGGGTTTATTGAAACATTTCAATTTTGATTATTTTTTTAATAAAGATGTCGCCATCTAACTTAATGAAATCAGTGGGATGAAATGAGTAAAAGTTTGAAGAATGTAATAAGCTCGGAGCCCTGCAGATTTTATTAAATGTGTAGCAGACAGAATGCGGGCACATTTCAGCGGTATGTTTTCTTCCCCCTTATGTGCTGTCTTGGATCAATAGGGTGTGAAAAACATGCCTTGTCAGAAATGACCTTTGCACCGTTAGACCGACTCTCTTTCAGGCGATTTTCCAGCAGGATGAGTTCTGCATACACCTTGCATTGCTGAGAGTTTTCTTTCTCTCTGTGTTTGTAACTAACTTCCTGTCCCTACCGTGTGGGAAGTGAAATGTGGGAGCTGCATTCTAATCTCATTCTCCTGCAGTTTGGTACAGTAAGTCCCTTTTTTTGCAGAACGTTCTTGGCTCTGTCAATCTCATCTTGGCAGCATTGTAACTTAGCTCTGCAGTTTATTTGGCCAGAGATTCTCTCACCTGAGGAAATGAGGCACTACCTGCGTGATGCAGTGTTTGTCAATAGTTGTGGACTCTATAAAACGTCAAGATTTCCAAGAAGATCATTAAGTCTGAACCTCTGCTTTAGAGCCAGGGCCTCCACATAATGGTTTTCAGCTGCTACTGAAGATAAATGGCTTCAACAGTGATTCCCAGATTGGGAGCCATGGAAAGAGTCTGAGCATGCCTTGAAAACATAAGTTTTCATGTTGGACGTATCCACCAATCTATGGAATGAGAGGACCCAGTGAAGAGTTGGCATCTTCTTCCCTAACCATTTAAAGGGCAGGGACATCATACTGTCTTTTCTTGATAGAAGCCCCCTACTAGTCCTGACATGTTTAAGAAATCATCAGCATGTTGCCATGGCCTGGGAGGCTTATCCCTGCCCCTAGCACCAATAGAGCAGAGGGACATGTTAGGGTGTCAGGAAGCAGTATTACCTGAGCTGGTCCATAGTTGCTAGGAGGATGTTCTCAGGGCTCTTCAGGAAAACATGTGCAAACCTGACCATTGTCTCTAACTTTAGTAGTATGTTTAAGATGCACTGGGCAGAAAATGGAGCAGGGGAAGGCATAGCCACAAAGCGGCTACAAAATAACTTGGCGAGTAATTTGGGTGGCCCACATGAAAGAGCCAAATACTACTGCTGAGAGGAAAGCAGAAAAGAACGTTTGCTGGAATAGAACCTCTGAGCCACTTTTCACATGATCCATTTCTAATGTGGAAGAGGACCAGTCAGCTCTTGTCACCTGTGGAGAGAACTTCTACTGCAGGGCTCTTATTGGTGTATTTCAAAAGGCATACTCAGAATATTTAACAATATGCTTGAAGAAGGAGGCCAGAATCAAAGAATCATAGAATGATATCGCTGGAAGGGCCTTCAGTGCCATTCCCCTGCCATGTGGGAATTACAACTGAAGCATTCCCAGGATATGCTCATACAACCTCTGTTTAAAGACCACCAAAGATGGAGAGTCATGACCCTGAAAACCAGTCTGTTCCACTGTTGAACAGCTCTTTCCACCCAGAAGTTCTTCCTAATATTTTCATTAATATTTTCATGAGTCCCAGCACTCATTTGACCACTTCAGCTACTAATGCAGGGATGGGAATCATGTGGCCCTCCAGATGTTTTTGAACTGCAGCTCCTAGGCAGCCCTAGTCAGCATAGCCAGTGGAGAAGAATGCCAGGAGTTGAAGTCTAACGGTATCAGGAAAGTTACATGATTCCTACAGGAGTGGGATGTCAATAGATGGTTTGGGGAAAGTAGCCAATCAACATGGCAACATTAAGTGGTCTAAATTCTGTTGTTAGTCCTGACTGGAGTAGACCTGTTGAATCAATGGGAATTACCTTTGTGTTGACTCACCACTCAACAGCTGATTGAGTGGGTCTGCTCTAGATGCAACTAACCAACAGGATGCTTGCCTGTGCTTTCACATCTATAGACCTGCATGCTCATTTTGGGAACTTATTAGGCACAGAATTCTTATGTCCAGCAGAATCCCTATCCAACCTCAAGTGTATGACTGGATAATCTATTTCTTTTTCCAATGAAATCATCTGAAGTGTGTCTTTCCCATCTATCTGTTCAGCTTTAGAAGTAGCAGATTCATCTCTGTGGGATCAAATTGCCCCGGTTAGTTGTAAGGATCAGTTTTCAAAACATGCATCCACATTCCAAGACCCATGTTCTCTTAAACCTTTGCCAAAGCATCATAACTATGGCAGGGTCAGCTCATCCAGCCACCTGCCAGTCCAGTAATCCACAGCAAAAGCATCCTGGGCAGTTGGCATCTAATCTCTGTTTTAAAAGTTCTATCAAAGGAGTGCCCAACACCTACTGAGGCAATCCGTTTTATACCTCTTACCATCAGGAGCACTTTCTAATTTCTTCCTAGGGTAGTCACAATTGTCTTTCTTGTCATTTGAATCCCTTGATTCAGGTCCCATCAATTGAGGAGCAGAAGATAAGCTCACTCCACCTTCCACATGAAGAGATTTAAACACGACTCTTGTATCACTCTCTGTCTTCTCTCAAAGCAGCTTGTTTCTCCTGTGCCAGCCTTCTGGTGGGTTGGCATCCCTCAAAGCCTAGGTTCTCTGGGATAGCTTGTGTGGACAATCACATGGGCCCCAAAACAGGCACAGTTGTCCAAGCCAACTTTCCCAGAGCCACCTAGGCTCCAAAGACACTTATGGAAGGGAAGCACCAGAGAAATAGACAACTCGGAGGTGGTGGTCTTCCTCCTCATCCCCCAACAACAACTTTGTCTGTGTGGTTCCAGTTCTGCCTATTTCTTCCTGCCTCCAGTGCTCCCTATGCTGGTCTAGGTATGGCAATACAGTTACACAATAGGAACTCAGCCCCTGCTTTACTAGAAGATTTGAACAAGAGCCATTGTTACTCTCAGTTTCCTTCAGAGGGGGCAGGTGTGGCTCCAGACAGTTTGGGGGCTGAAAAGATGCCTGGACCCCAAAGCTTGCTCACTTGGACTCAACGTAAAAATTAGGCCTGTGCATATGAGAGACTTATGACTACATTTCCGATTTTTTCAATTTTTCCTCCTCTGAAAGAGGAAGGGAATCAGTGATTCAGCACATACAAGGATTGTATTGGAATCAAATGGTTATCCACCATATATGCTATGCAAGGATTTCGTAATTAGCGGTGGTGAGAAGCCTGCCTTCTTCAGAGTTGCTCAGATTCCTTGGTTTCTGTGAGATCCTGAAGTTCTTACACCCATCGGTCGCAACATGGTTTAAGCTGCCCCTTGACTTAGATTCTCTGCAGCAAGTGAATGTGCTGGTGGATATCCAACCACCGAGTCACATGCTACTGTTAAAGTAACTCTTGAAAGATGAACTGGTTTGGGAGTGTTTAATATGAGGATCTGTGTGTGAGAATGTGCACTGCGTGTGTGTGTTACTTCACATCTGAAACTGGAAACTGCATTGTTGAATTATTGATGCACATTCAGTAATGTAGACAGGTAAACTAGAATGAATGCCCGTCTAGAGGTACCCAGAGCTCCCTGAAGTGCATGTTAATAAACAGAAAGATAACCCAGCATCAATACAGGGTTGGAGGGGTTACAAAACAAGCATTGCTGATTTTTTGTTTTCAGCGACTGCTTAGAGGTTATGCTTTTGATTCTCATTACCCCATCAACTTGCATCTCGGCTTCTTCTTACAAAGCCCCTGCATTAGTGAGGGGATGGATGAATAGACTTGGGTCAATATGAACTTCACTCTTTGTAGAGTTAGACAGAATTCAAACAGATAGCCAGTATGATTCTGGACACAAATAAAGCTTTGCAAGAGCATTTTGGCTTGGTAGTCTCAACACACTGGGATGATGCGAATGATATCCACCGACACTTGTCATTAGGGTGGGTTGAACTGATAAGAGAGGATGGCTGGCTCAAGCCCTGAACCTTCTGAAAACTGACTGGAACGCATCCCCTAAATACACTCCCCACCCCCCGTGGGCTCACTGAATCTCCTGGGACCAAGTGTTAATTTGTTTTGGCTTTTTTTTTAAAAAAAAAAACGCCATCACATTTCTTTGTAAATACATTCAAGATGGCCAATGAACAAGTTAGAACAAATTGCTAAAGCTGTCAATTTCTGTGTATCTGCATGCATGTGATGTAGATAAATGTCACAAACAACCCCCAGCCAATAGCTGGAATAATAAATGGCTTTATGGATGGGGCAAGTAAAGTGCAGCCTTCAGGCCCCAAACGGTGTTCTTCAGAGTGTTTTTTATGCCCTGTGCCCCTCAGTCTCCCAGCACTGAAATCATCGTCGTCATCTTCTTCTTCATCATCATCATCATCATCAAAAAGTTTATTTTTTTTCTCTTCTGGAAGGCCTCCAAAAGTCATGATTCCATGCATGAGATTGGAAGAGGGTTTCCGAACACTTTTAGTTTTGATTTCCTGCCCCACCTCACCCACTCAATTTTTACACATTTTCGAAGGCTGCTGCGGCTAATAGTGGATCATGGGCACAAAAATTCCCCCTGGAGCATCCAGAGTTGCTTCTCTTACTTGGTTGACTAATTCTTCCCCTCCAAATTGTAAATGGTGGTTGTTATGTGTCTTCAATTCATTTCTGACTAATGTTGACCCTATCATGAGGTTTTCTTGGTCAGAGTTCTTCAGAGGTTTGCCATTGTCTTCTTCTGAGGCTGAGAGAGTGTGGCATGCCCGAGATCACGCAGTGGACTTCCATTGCTGAGTGTGGATTCAAGCCCTGGCCTCCTGAAGTGCTAGTCCCACACTCAGATGCTTCACCACACATGATTAGTTGCTGTCCCCATATTTGTTTCCCTTTCTGCAGAAGGTCTTCTGTGAGATCTGCAGTGCTTGTATTCTATGTGTGTGTGTTGCAATTTTACTGATGAGTCTCTTTGTTAGTGTTGATTAGTTGAGCCAACATTGTAGGCACATTCTGTTATAAACTCTGGACCAACAGGGATGTAAGGAGAGAGCATTTAGCCCCAATGTCTAGCTGGGCACCTTTTATTGCAGAGATTTCTTTCTCTGTCATACAACAAATGCTCCAACAGAACTGAGGCTTTAACTTCATTCTATACTCCATCTGAAGAAGTGGGTTTATATCCATGAAAGATCACGCTAAAATAAAAACCGGTTAGTCTTAGCGCTGCTGCCAAATTCCTTTTATTTTCTTTCCAGTCCTGTCCTCCTTTTTTGTTCCAGCCAAGGTCTTCTCAACACTCTTCATTTATCACGTTTGAAGTGCTTGCCCTGTAACTCATTGCTTGCTTGGGTTCACAAGGGTGCAACACTATTATCTAAACTGACTCCTTCCTCCGTGGCTGTTGCCTCCAATGGCATTGTTACAAGCTTCAGTTTTATTGTTGGTGACCCCACCAGCCGAGAGGCACATGTCAGGTTTTACAGGGGGCTGTGATCTATTACGCTCCAGCAGAGCGACAGATTAAAACTGGATGTCATTTTTTTTTCTGGGGCTGTGTGGCTGCAAAAGAAGGGGGTGCTGGTCTGGTCCCAGAAAAGCAGAGCCTTAGATAGCAGAGTCCTGCATTCCTGTGTCCATTCTGGGAGCCAAGGAGTTTGGTATTTGATTTCCAACACTGAGATTCCAGAGGAAGGAATGATAAATTGGAGGCTGCTTGGAGGAGGAGGGTGACAAGGGACTGGAATACATGGATTTATTGGAAAGATTAAACGATGCCTAATTTCCAAAATGTTGGCTGGGAAAGGAACAGCAGCCACCTTCAGATTTTAATACTGGGAGTTTAGAAAGGCATGCTTACTATGTAGGGTGGTTCAGCTGTGAGGGATGATCTTGTTTACGGACAGGGAAAACGCCTCCTGCTCAGTTTCTGTTTCTGTAATGGTGCTCTGAAAAAAAAAACCCTTGCACCAGCAAATGAGAACTCTCTGCAACTCACTGACCTTACTGTCCGCTCTCTCTTTCCAAATCCATAGTTTGGGGTCTAACAATAATGGAGCTGTCCCCTACCCAGCCTGCCCTCAAGCAAGATGCCAAGTTATAGGATATCTCAGATGAAGAGCAATCATTTGGCTTCTTTCACAGCAATATCTTCACTTTACATGGGCAGATGAATTGTTGTTAATTGCCGTCAAATTGGCTTTAACTTATGACAATCTTATGAATGAGAGATCTCTAAGTTACTAAGTTTTTAGCAGCCCTGCCCCAGTCTGATTCTCTTCCTATCCGCTTCCATCACTGCCCGGCTTTCCCAGCCATACAGAGAAATCAGAAATACAGTCAGCCCTCCACATTCATGGGTTTCACTTTTGCGGATTTAATTATTCACAGATAATTTGCTGTCAGCTCTGCTGCTGCCATGTGCCATTTTTAAGGGGGACTGCAAGCCCCGTGAGACTGAGAAACTGCGAATGAGGCTAGTAAGTCACTATCAAAAATGGTGTAGGGGGCAGCAGTGGAGATGGCAGGAAGCCCCACCAGCCCCCCACTTCTGCCTTGTGAAGGAACCCTGATGCCTCAAAGGAATCCATGGCGGGTTGAATATGGTAACCATACTTCTTTGGGTGTCAGATATGGTTTGGGAGGGCCTAGAGTTATTCTCAGTGTTTTTCACTTTCACAGGGGTCCTGTGTCCCTAACTAGCAAATGTGGAGGGGTGGCTGTATGATGACATGGACAATCCTGACCTTAGTATTCAATAATATGTCTTTACAGTTGAAGAACTTGTCTCATTCCTTCATAGCTGCCCTTCCCAGTCTAAGATACCAAATTATGAAATGTCTCAAAAAGAAGGAAGTTCCTTGGTGGCCTCATTTGCTGCAGCATCTCTATCTTACATGGACAAATGAACAGAAGAAGAGACATCTAGAACAAAAATCAGTAGGAAGAGATGCTGACTTTCCCATCAAGCATAGCTTGGGCCGTTTGTCTACCAGACTTCCTGCATCAGGGTGTCTGTTCTGTTGAAACGCTCTTGTTGACTTAAACATGTGAGTGGAGGCAGCGCTCTGGCTTCCTGCTCTGTAAAACCAGCACATGCTACCATAAGCATTTTATTATCTGTAATTAATGTTTGTAAAGTACTTGGGAGCTGAAGGTGTGTTAGAAGTACAAAGCAGTATTATATCAGTCAGGAAGCCCGCTTGAATCCAAAGGCAATTCGTGTACTACTAATAAATCACTCGGAGGTTTATTTTTATGTTTCTGCTCAAATTTCTGACATAAACCTTTTTATTTCATTGGGAACATGCGCTTAAATAAAAGCAAACCTCTACAGTTACTAATCTCCGATGCCATATTGCGCAAACGCTTTGTTGAAATGCCATCACCTTTTCAAAGAACCAGAGCTGTGTGTTTTCTAGACATTTATGGTTGAAGAATAAATTTTCGGAGACTGTAAATGAAAAGATATCGCTGAACATGATGATCAAATAATATCTGACACTGCTTGTTTAAGGAAATATTCATATATCTTACTGCCGGAGCGTTTATGACTCCAATAAATCTCATTATTATTTTTTTTTCCTAGTGGTAGAGTTCTTCCTAACTCTACCAAAGATCAGATTGGCTTGAAGTTGTGCCATTTTCTGCATAGCAGAGCAAAATCATTTTATTACTGAAGCTAGGTGGTACAAGACCAAAAAAATGAAATGCAGCAAAATGTTTTTTTTTTAAATTCTTGCTGTTTTGTGTTTGTGAAGTATTGCATATCATGTTGACAGTCAGTGATGGAAATGCATTCAAAAAGCAATGTCATATTTCACAAATATCCATCTCTTTCAGTGTCGGGAAGTTGATCCATTTCAGGTAAATGTACAAAAGATACATCTGGTTTCATCTTCCTAATCATAGAATCAGAGAGTTGTAAGGGGCCCCATAGGCTACTGAGTCTAAACCTCCCACAAACACACACATTCAATGCAAGAGGTCCAGCTAGAGCATTCCCAGTAGGTGGCTCTCCACCTTTTTTCTGAGGACATCTAGTGAAAGAGGACATCTAGTGAAAGAGACCTAGGTAATTGGTTGCATTGTTGAACCATTCTTCCCATCAAGACATTCCTAATAATGTTCAATTAAAATCTACCCTCCTGTATCTTAAAACCTTTAGACTTGGTCCTTTCCTCTGGGGCAGTAGAGAACAAACCTGCCCTCTCTTCTTTTTGAGAACCCATGTGGTACAGGCTTCCCCTACTTATCTGATAGGCCAAAGACCAGAGCAATGTCAGAAAACAGAACTGGTTGGAAAGTGGAGCCCATGTATTGTACTGTAGGGAGCATGAAGAACCTACAGATGCTCACTTGGGACCAACCATACATATGCTGCTTGTAAAGTCTCTCAGCCAGCCTAGCACCCTTTTTCCCATCTCAGCTTGCTTTGCAAGCAGTGTGTGTGCGTGTGTGTGTGAGAGAGAGAGAGAGAGCAGTTCCAAGTGGGCCTCCACAGGCAAGAAGAACTGATGAAAGAACAGGACCCCTGTCAGATTAATGGTGGTTTCATGCCCCTGTTCCGTGACCCAGACAGGATCCTTCCCAACAGCCATGCCCTAGAGACATGAGAGGAACAGTACTTACGGCAGTCAGTGTAGCTGGAAAAGGGAGAGCCTAGGATTCTGGCAGCGTTTAAAGAAAGAAGGACTTGTTAATTAGACACAGCTGGTCAGGATGCTGAGCCTATATAACAAGCAGCCAGAACAGGAGGAAGCTTGTTGTAGCCAACTGATTCCATCAGTGGATGCAGCCCAGCTTACTCCTGAATTCCTTGCTCGTGTTCTAAAACCATTGCCCCTTACCTGGACTATGGATTTTGCCCTTGGGCACACTCTCTCTGAATGTATGGTAAATTTGGATTCTTTCTCTAATCTTCTGAGAACTTGGACTGACTAAGATAAACTTTGCCTGCTCCTGTTAACAGTCTGAGTAGATAGCTGGAAGCCTTGGTGGGCTGCCAGCACAAGACAGCTACTTGTCCTTAATTTTGAAGCATCAAAAGAGGGAATTGTCAGATAACAGGGCATCCAGAGGTGGGGGATTCTTAAGAGGGCAATCCTGTCACCTCTCAATCTCCTCTTCCCCAAGTTGAACATGCCCAGCTCCCCCAACCTTTCCTCATAACTTTTCTTCTCCATACCTCTTACTATCCTTCTTGCCCTTCTCTGAGCTGTTTCCAACTATTATCAATTTGGACATCCAAGTCAGTCAAGAGCTCCTCCAGGGTAAAAACCTTGAGAAAAGATGGTACAGCAGTGGGAAGGCCCTGGCCCTTGACCAAGAAGATACTAAGTGTCTTCATACATCTGTTGAGAGTTTGAAGGGGGCCTTGAGCCTCAGGAAGGAGGGCTAGAATCATGTTGGTTTGGCTCATGCCCTTTTCAAGATTTCAGCATCTTATCTGTCCCCTTGCCTTCGTCCTCCACAGCCTTAGGGAGCCCCAGCGCTGTTCAGTGGACATGGGCATTCCACAGTTCAGCACCAACTGTCTGACCCCCACCCCACCCCAAGTTGCCAAATCTTAGGGCCTGTCCTGAGTCTCTAGTTTTCATGCAGTTGTCCTTAGACAGGAAAGGAGGGTGTTCTCCAGTTTTGGTGGCCTCGGCTCCAGGCAAGAGGAACTTCTTGTCTCCAGCTCAGCAAGCACAACAGCAGCTTGCTACAGTCTGCACATTTAGTTGATTTCTTGCTGCAGTTCGCAAAGACTCTCGAGGAAGTCAGTATGCACCTGGTTCCAGTCATTATGGCATCAGAGTTCATCCTCTTCTCTGCTCTGTGTGACACCTTCTGACTAGAAGCAAGAGGGTTAGATTAAATGTTTCTTATCCCAACTCCATGTATAAGTAAGTAAATGAGAAGGAATGATCCCCTCATTTCACCTGGATTTGGGAGCAGCCCCTTAGCTAAGGGCTTTATCACACTACAGTGTTATAATGCTATTATCCCACTTTAACTGGTGCGGCAACATGGTGTGGAATCCTGGGATTTGCAGTTTAGGAAGGAACATTTAGTATTCTCAGCCGGAGAGCTCTTGAACCTCACTACACTACAAACCCCAGAATTCCACAGGATGTATAGAAATGTTTCGAAATACATGCTATTTGTAAGTTGTTCGCCGCCTCGATCCATATGGAGAGGCGGGATACAAATAAATAATTAAAAAAAATGTTGCCATGGCAGTTAAAGTGGAGTAATAGCACAGTAACAGTGCAGTGTGATAAGGCAGTATGCCTTAACTTTCAAACTGGAAACTGGAAAATATGCCAAACTGGAAAATATGCCTTAACTTTCAAACTGGAAAATAAGGCTGTATGCTTTAACTTTCAAACTGGAAAATGTGGTGTGTGTGTCTGTTTGTGTTTGAACAACCAGCTGTGGTTGGTGCTCAGTGCATCATGCTGAACCACATCACGGAGGACCCTGGGTCTCTGGTTTTGGCCTGGAAATCTCAAGGTCCCGGGCTGATCCTGAACTGCTAACCCTACCGTTCTTCTTCCATTTCCTTTCAGGGAAGATCCATTTTTGTTAACAGTTTCCCTTTAAATGCTTTCTGAGAAATAAATGTGGCGGAAATTGGCATTGAGGTTCCAGCCCTGTTAGCTCAGCTCTATTGCCTGCAACCAAATGCTGTCTGATGGGACCTCGACAAGGCAGGACAAACTGTATTATCAGGGGATTAACCACTAAATAGCCGAAAGGAGCGCGTTCTCTCCATCAGATAAAGCTGTTTGAGCACAGGGAGTTTGCTTTCTTGCATATAGAGCCCTGGTGTCAAATAGACTGATTTCCAATGCCTTGGTCTTTTAAATAATCTTTGCTATATTTGCTGCTCTTGTAATCTAGCAAGTCATTTAATTTTCCCCGATAGCAGAAAGGCTGTAAAACTTAGATAAACTTACAGCAGAAATTAACTCTGAGATGGTTTGCGGCCGAAACACTGGGAACGGCTTGTTTCCTTGGCCTGCTCTTGACTTTTTTCATTGCCTTTTTCCAGCACAACCGAACTTTTCATGGAAAGGATGGCATCCAGAGTGGCAGCCTTGTACTTCAGAAGATTGCAGGAATTGTTGAGGCTGCCTGTGCCATGTTCTCTTGGCTCTTACTGTATAATACATACATCTAAAAAGGGGATGGTCGTTACCATCGGGAGCGATTAAACGAAATATCTTATAGTGTGTGACCCTGGTAAAATTATTGGTCATGATGAACATCCATTGTGAGTAGCTTTCACTGGAAACAAAACCCCCCATACCTTTAGTAGTTTTATATTGAAGTGGGGAAAATGCCCACAGGCTGCATGCATGCACCCTCTAAAGATCTCCAGATGCTTCCAGATGTTGAAAAGTCTGTTTTTTAAATTACAGGCTAATTTTCAAGTGATTTTTTTTTTTTTTGGCCTGAAAACTGCCCCAAAGCTGCCAAAACGACCTGAACATTTGGTGGTTTGCTTCCGTTAACCCCCCAAAGCCTCCCCACCCCATCCCCCCAGATCAGCCAAAACTGAAGCCAGAAATGATGCTGTGTCACTTCAGGTTCACTGAATGCCCTGGTGCAGTTTGCTGGTCAGGCGTGTGTATGCGTGTGTGTGTTGGGGGGATAAATGGCCCCAGTGCTTGCATAGTTACCCACTCTTCTTTCATATGAAAGATCCAAAATACGGAATTTTCTCTCTGCAGCAGGGCTACATGTGAATAGGATCTTGGGGTTATTGTTGAACATAAACTGAGCATGGCCAGCAAAGAAAGCCAGTATTAGCAGAACCATAGTTTCCAAGACAAGGGAAGTAATAGACCCACTATATGCTGCGCTGGTCAGGCCTTGCCCGGAGTACTGTGTTCAGTTTTTGGGAGCCTCAGTTTAAGGAGGATATAGACAAGGTGGAGCAGGTTCAGAGAAGGGCAACCGGGTTGCTGCAAGGGAAGGAGAACAAAATATAGGAGGAAAGGTTGAAGGAGCTAGGTACATTCAGCCTGGTGAAGAGAAGACTAGGGCCCTTACCATGTGGCATTGCTATTGTGGCATGGCAACATGTTGCTGCTGGTCTGGGATGCATGCCATAGCACGACATCGTTGCAGTCCTGCTGCTCTTGTGTCCCCATTTATTGGGACCATGCTGTGTACCATTACTGGAAAAAAACACCTGGTAATTACCCCCTTTCCCTCGATGATCCCATGAACTGTGGGCGTGCGGTAAGGGCAGAAGCCCTTCCAGAAGGAAGGAGCATGTCCCTAAGACTATCCATCCGCCAGCAGCCAACTGGTGCGGTGGGGAGCATTCAGGTCCTGTTTCCGTCCTGGCAGCGGCATTGCCGGGATTGCGATGGGATGATGCAGGATCGTGGCATAGTGTGGTAAGGGCCTAGGAGTGACAGGATCATGCTCTTTAAACATCTCAGGAACTGTTACAGTGAGAACAGTGCAGGTTTGTTTTCTGCTGACGCAGAGGGTAGGACCAGGTCTAATAGTTTCAAGTTACAGGAGGGTAGATTTCAAATGAACATTAGAAGGACCTCCTTGACAGTAAGAATGGTTCAGCAATGGAGCCAGTTCCCTAGGGAGGTGATGAGGTCTCATTCTCTGGATGTCTTCAAAAAGAGATTGGACAAGTCCCTGCTGGGGATGTTTTGGCTGGAGATCCTGCACTGAGGGGGGTGGGGGTCGACTGGGTGATCCATGGTGCGCCTTCCAACTCTGTGATTCTGTGGCCATTTCCACACTGGACTGTTATAGTGCTATTATTCCACTTTCAACATCCTATGGAATCCTGGGTTTGCAGTTTAGAGAGGGTTCTTTGAGGCCCACCATTGCTCTTTAAAAAAATCCCCATCCATTGAAAATTGTCTGAAAACAGAACCAGAAGTGATGTGACATCCATTCTGGTTGCAGCAGGATTGCCATTGTGGGCCACCCGTTTGGGTGTGGGGTGAAAAACGCCCCCCTCCCCAGTTGCTCGCCCTGGTCTAAGCTTTGGCTGCTGATTCCATTTGCCAGCAGTGATTCCCCTGTCCTTGCGCTGCTTTTACCCACAAAGGTAAAACACTTTAATGCTTTCTCTCTCTGTCTGAGAGACACTTTGCATAGAGAAGATGGATATAATGCAAGGAATGCAGTGCAAGGAATTCTGGAAGCCATGCCCTATGAGGAGCGGTTTAGGGAGCTAGGTATGTGTAGCCTGACAAAAAGAAGGTTAAGAGTTGACCTGATAGCCATGTTTAAATATTTGAAGGGATGTCATGTTGAAGATGAAGAAGCTTGTTTTCTGCTGCTCCAGAGACTAGGACACAGAGCAATGGATTCAAACTACAGGAAAAGAGATTCCACTTGAACCTCAGGAAGAACTTCCTGTCGGTTAGGGCCATTTGGCAGTGGCAGAGTCACCTTCTTTGGAGGTTTTTAAACAGAGGCTGGATGGCCACTTGCTGGTGGTGCTTTGAGTGTGTGTTTCTGCATGGCAGAAGGGGGTTGGATTCAATGACTGTTGTGGTTTCTTCCAACTCTGTGATCCCGTTATTCTAAGAAGAAAGGTTGTGCCCTTGCATCTCCCACTGTCCTGGTCTTTGATGAAAGTACCAATCTGATGTTGTCTGAGTCAGTCCCGTAAGTGGAATTTTGTTTCCCTGGAGTCTCACTACCAGACTGGTATATTTAGAGTCTGGAAAGGAATCCTGATGTTACACTGCAGGCCCCAGCAGCCATAGCCAGGAATGCTGGGAGTTGCAGTCCAGCAACACCTGCGGGCCACATCGTTCTCACTCTCGGATCAGAGCCACAAATAACTATACTGGTTATTTGGAAACCACATTGAATTTGCCTCCTGAGAATGTGAACATTTTAAGATGCAGTCTTCTCGCCTTCTTGCTTCTGTAGGTACAATAAATTATGTGAAAGCTCAGAATCCCAGATCAGCCTAAGGGGAGGAGGCTTTAATTTTCAGTCAGTTTAACAGGAGAATTTACAGCAAGGAGTCTTATGGCTTCTTACTAAGACCAGAGTGTTGTGTTTGGCATCAGCCTTCATGGAAGGCATCAGATAGAAGAAGGAGAATTCAGCAAACAAAAGAGTGGAATAACACCTGGCCTGGGACTGATTCGGGGCTTTGGGAATTTGCCTGCACTACTGAATGTCTTCATTCACAGAAGCATACCAATCTGTCTGTCTGTGTGGCAGACCTGGAAATACAGGGATTTTTCCCAGAGGTACCAAATTTCTCACAGCAGATTTTGGCCAATATTCTCAAAAAGCGAGGAAACCAACATCTCCAAAAGGAAGACATTAGATCAAGTCCAAGTCTTAAGAGTGAATAATACAAGTTTTATTTTGCCACAACATACTTGACAGATGCCAAGGATGGCTTTTTAGTATGCCAAGACTTTATGACACAAACTGGCACACTATTCTTGGTGCCAGTAATAGACAAAAAGGAGGAGGTTTGGAATGTGTGTTTTCTACCTGAGGAGCAGGGAGAACTCTCCAGAAATGGTGCAGAAGTGGCATGTGGGGAAAATTTATGTGCAAATGCCACAGAGTGGGCCACATAAGTGGCAGAACAGACAGGTCTGGGGAAATGTGCAAAGAAAGACAAGGGAGGAGAGACCAAACAGGTAGATCTATCTTGTTCTGGAGTGGCAAAGCATATTGTACCCTTCCTTAAGTAGTTCCAATCTCTGCCAGTTTGGGTGTACTCTACTGGTTCACAGTTTGGGCGTACTCTTGGACCAGTTCCACACTTGACTGTTATGGTGCTGTTATTCAACCTTCAACTTCCTAAGGAATCCTGGGGTTGGCAGTTTAGGGAGGCGCCTTTGGGCAAATCCCAGGATTCCATAGGATGTTGAAAGTGGAATAATAGCACCATAACAGTCGAGTGCGGAAACGGCCTTGGACTGAGCCTTCAGCCTGGATGCTCAGACTGCGTTTGCGCAGCTAAAACTAGCGCACGAACTGTGCCCATGGCTAGGGATGTCTGGCTTAGCCATGGCAATGCATCATGCTACAGCCTGTTCGGATTCTTGTAATTTGCCCTTGAAGAACATTCAGAGACTTCAGATGGTCCAAAACTACAGTCAGATTGTTTAGCTGCACCCAAGTTTTTATTGAGGGCTGGTTACAGGGAATACACAGCTCCCTTCTTGCAACTCTGTTGTTAAGAGTTCTCTCTTGAGGGCCTTCTGAGTGGCTGCTCCCAAACTCTGGAATTCCCTCCCTGGGGAGACTTCCGTGCTGTGCTTTGGCAGCATGTGGAAGCTTTTCTACTCCCACAGACTTTTAGGAACTGGCTGCCAGGGCTTTGTTTTCCTCAAAATATGTTTTTGCAGGATTGCAAGCTGTTCTGAGTGTGAGTTGTCTCTGCTCTGTGCAATGTGGAAATAAGCTCCTCATAAGAGAAATTCCTTTGTAAATTGTGCACTGTGGGGTGTCTGACACTGATGTCCTCAGTGGAATTGTTCATCTCTCTCTCTTTCTTTCTCTCTCCCACCAGATATGAGGCCTCTCTCCTGGACCTGGTGGACGCAATGAGCCCAGGGCTTCAGCATCAGTACAGTGAGAGCCGCAGCCACAGCAAGGGGTTCATGCCAGAAAGTGGGACCTGGAGGCGGCCAGGATGGAATCGGAGTCCCGCCAGCGTCAAGCACAGGACAGCTGAGCTGGAAGAAAGCCGGATCCTGGAGGAGATCTTTTTCATTTGATGGGCTTGGCACTTGCAGCTTTCTCTATAGATCTGAGGACTTTTATTTCTAATGTGGGCGTGTTTACATGTCAAAATGTTGGTTTTAAATTATTTGATTGACGGATGATTGTCTCTGCTCTCCCCTTTAGAAAATTAACATCGTAGTTTCCCCCTCCAAATCATGTTATGAAATCCTCCTTTTGGATGGGCCAAACAGAGTGTTCATCAAACATTTCTGGGCTCTTTTCTGCACAGCTTCAAGGTTAAAAAAAAATTAAAAGAAAAAATACTCATGCCTATTGTGGAAAAGGGTTAATATCACATTATCTTTTTTTAAATTTTTAGCTGTGTAAACTGGTTTTCCAGCGCTTCATCTCTCACTAATGCACTCACACACAAAAGGACATTCCAGCTCTATAATTTTCCTTTTCCAAGAGTGGCCTGTTAAAATTGATTGTGCCACGTACACATACAGCTAATGCATTTCTAGAGTGTTCCATCAAACTCTGTGTTTGTACCATATGAGTGCTTTTTAGGCAGATAACTTGAAATTCCTCTCAGCACTAATAGGTGTTTTCCATTTAATGGCTCTCTTAGAAAAGGTTCCTCTTTAAAAAACAAATAATCAAAGTTGCATAGAACATAAGAATGTTGACCAAGATGGCACTTAGGTGCTTTGACAAAATCAGGCATCCTAGCAATCTTAGCCAGCTGCGTTTCTCCCCTCTTCCGTATGCAAGGTGCTGGAATTAGAAAAGGAGACCATTTCCTTGAGTGTTTTCTGTGGCTAAGGCATTTTTTGACACTTTGCCCACTCCTTGATGTTGTAAATAAAGACCAATCAGTAATTATTCCCCCCACTTGTAATGCATGTTCCCCCTTCTGCCTTAAAATTACCCATGCTGGATCAGTTTTGGTTTGTTTTAAAAGTTGCTGTCCCCACCCTCCCCAGCTGCATGCTCGGTTATTTAAAGAAACGTGTGGAATTGGTCAAAATGATCCTGCAGGTTGCAGTACAGTCCTCCTGTTTTCTCAGGATCAGAGCTGCTGGCTTGAATTCTGGGAAGCTGAGTTCTGAATTCCTCCTCTTCTTGCACAACGCAGGAGGACAAGTTGGGGCAGGCTTCCAGGGGGAGAGGGACAAGGCGCTCAGGGTGACCTGTGGCTTCCCATGTGCCTTTGCTGCTTCTGATTTTAGCCCTCTCCCATCTCTTTGTGCACCTGTCCACCCAAGAGCAAGCATTGAAATGAGCCATCAGCCTTTCTTTTACACCAGGAGTGGAGTAAGAGCTTGTTGCCTTCTAAGACTGAATTGGGGAAAGTGTAGCCCTGTGAAGCCCCACTGTTGCAGCCCCTAGAATCCCCTGATTTAATTTGTGGTGCATTTGGGGTGATTTTTGCCCCAAACCTTTGCTCACAGCCCCCTCCAAAACAACTTCTCATACTCCCAGCCTAGCCAAACCCTTCCAATAAGTCCCTTTTCAACCATTTCCAAGTCAAAAAGGTGGCCAGAAGTCAGAATACAGAAAATGAGGAATTTTTGCACATCATGGGAGGGATGTGCAGCCCATGGGGGCGAGGTAGAAATCATATCCCAGTACCCACATAATTGCCCACCCCATTCTAAGGGCTCAGAAGGTCACCTTCTTCAGAGCTCCTATGAGGACAATTCCCCAGCTCTTGAATTTGTGCTTTGTCTGTAGCCAGCCTGTTAGCAGTCTGGATTGCCCAAGCAGAATTATGTGCCACAATGTCCTCTCCTACATTATAAAATCACTGGTCAAAGTGGGAAACGTTGAATTCTTGGTTTGTAGACTTTGAGTATGTTCCGTGCAGTGATGCCAGACAGCTTCCTTGTTATTGGGGTGATAAATCTGCTTTGAGTTTTATTCTGAATTTTAAAAGAACCCACACAGTGTGACAAACTCTACTCCCCCTCCAAAGGTTCAGCACCTTGGACACCTCCTTTAAAGGTCAGACTAAAACCCAGAAGACATTCATTGCCCCAGTATGGAAGCTACCAGCTGCCTCTGGTTCCATGTAGCTCATCTGATCCGCTGAGCCCCTTGAGATTTTGTCTGTACTTCTCTAGCCTTGTTTGTTGCTGATGTTTCTCCATCCCCGATCTCTCTTGCTCTCCCTAGCCAGCGTTATTGTATTGCTGTACACTGGTTAAGATAAGTGTTCTTTGTATGTTTCCCCGTTTTGGCGTAGGAGTTACAGAAAAGGAGGGGATGCAGAACAAATAAGATTCCTTTCTGACTTACATTTTTTAGGTAGGTTTCACTGCGGGGGACGATTTGGCTTTAATTTCTAGTCTGCTTCTGGTTGCCTGGTTGTCATTCCGTTTGCCTTTTTAAAGACGCTGTTTTCAAGCCTTCAGAGAGGTGCCTTTGGATTTACATTCCAGAGTGCTATATTGGAGTGGTTTTTCATCTCCAGTTCTTAGTTTGTGCCAATATTTAAGCTCTTTTAATAATGAAATCTAGGGTTTTGTTTTGTTTTTTGATAAAGCTGTTGATAAACAGGTTGGATTAACGCTGTTGATTTTCATGTCGGATTGCACGTTGGGCGTCGATGTCTTTGGAAAGAAACACTGTCAAAGGGTGGGACTTGTAAACTTTATCCGTATTGGTTAAACTCCATTCTGAAGAAAGATCTGTCACTGAGGCACTTTTTTTAAAGAAATGTAATAAACAGGTAGCCAAAGAAGCCACCCGCACAGTTAGGCCAAGCTCTCCAGATTCAGTGTTGTAAAGTTCACAAAATGAGTGAGTGAAACAGCTGCCATTTTGGGAATATATGTGGTGGTTAATGTGAGTTAAAAGGAGAATGTGTCCAGACACCTGCTGCCATGCACGTGTGAGCAGCATCAACCAGGAATTCTGTGCGTTGACTGGCAAATATGGGAAAAGAAAAAAGGATACGTCACGGCTGGACTATATTCTGTCAAGATGTTCATGTTTTCTAATGTAATTGGGAGATTCTGCACATTAATGATTGAATATGCATTTTAAAAACATTACGTGTGCGTATTTGGTGAGTGTGCACCGGAACTGGCATTTTGGTGCCACCCTTTTAAAACTCCTGTTAAGCCACAAAAATGTACATCCTCCGGAAAACAAGGGCCTTTCCGCACTACACTGTTATAGTGCTATTATTCCACTTTCAATATCCTATAAACTCCTGGGGTTTGCAGTTTAGGGAGGGGCATTCTTTGGCCTCAGTGAACTACAAACCCCAGAATTCCACAGGATGTTGAAGGTGGAATAATAGCACTATAACAGTGCAGTGCAGAAAGGCCAAGAAGTGTGTGCAGCTCTTCCTGTGTAACCCTCATTGCTGTCATTATCAGCAGGGTTGCACAAACAGTGTTGTTTAGCCAACACAAGTGGTTGGTAGGTGATACTATCACACAGTTGAAGTTACTAAAAACATTTATGTCCTCAAAGTAGGGTCCGGGGAAAGACGCTGATGGATAATATATAGAAGAGGACTAAGATCAACAATCACAGATAGACAGAAATCCAGAAATCATTGTTTTTTCCCCATCTACTGAAACAGTAGAAGGGAGTCGAAACTTCAAGTAGCCAAAGAAGCCTCCTGACACTGGCCATTTCTGCACTACACTTTTATAGTGCGATGATTCCACTTTCAACCTCCTATGGAATCCTGGGGTTTGCAGTTTCGGGAGGGGCCAGGCGGCCCCTCCCGAAACTGCAAACCCCAGGATTCCATAGGAGGTTGAAAGTGGAATCATCGCGCTATAAGAGTGTAGTGCAGAAATGGCCACTGTCTCTTTAAAGTTAGAGAGGGGAGTGGAAGAGAAAGAATTCTGTGTCTGTTTCTGGGTGGGTTCAGAGTGGTCATGGAGTCCCTTTCTTGTGCCAGATTGCTCTTTGGGCCTTGGATTCTGGTTCTGCCTCCAGCCAGTGGGTGCCTCGCCTGTTGTTACTCCCTTACACCAACATGCACTTTGTAAACAATGGATCTGTAAAACAATCACACACCCTTCCTCTTCATAGGATCCCTCTTGGTAAATACTACCTTAAACTTGACTGGATCATTTAATATATACATGTGTGACGTTTTAATTTAATAAATTATCAAGGTGGATATTTCCCCCCCTCGCTTTCCCTCTGTGTTTGAGCTTTATTCCTTGACTTTCTCTCTCCTGCTTTGTGGGTTGAATTCATACAGAATTTGAAGTCCAGGGTTCCTCTTTTGTGGGCAGGACGAAAGAAACTGATCAGATGCATTAGAAACAGGTTTAAAGTGTCTTTGCAACTTTAGCATCCGTGTTGCAACCCCAACCATCAAAAGCCCCAAACAGTGCATCGGTTGATCACATGAGCGGTTCAGGATGCTGGAAGACAATGTTCCTCCTTTCTGATGTGAGTGCTCAAGGTTGACCTGAGCGATGGAAATTGTGTCATAAGCTTCTTCAAAACAGCAGCACTAGGGAGGCTGTGTGAATGGATGTGCAAAACACCTGGCCTTGCCCATACAGGTGTACCTCAGCAAGACAATGTGTTCCTGGGCATCATTTCTTGAACAGAAAAATGTGGTACCAGAGGCAGCAATAACATAGATAACATGGGGATACGATCCTATGCCATGATGGATGGATGGATGGATGGATGGATGGATGGATGGATGGATGGGTGGATAAATAGATAAATAACATGGGTTGTGTTTTTTTTCGGGCTACGAGGACGTGTTCTAGTAGTATTTGTTCCCGACGTTTCGCCTGCATCTGTGGATGCCAGCCACAGATGCAGACGAAACCCACAACAACGCATGGATTCCAGCCATGAAAGCCTCCGACTTTAGATAGATAACAGTTTAACATATTTCAGCTATTTTTTTTTTCATTCAAAACTAACAATGTCCAGGTACGAAATGAAGCAACCAGGTCAGGTCTTGCAGAAGTAAACAGTATCTTCTAGAATCTTGTAGAAGCCTCTTGAAAGCTCCTTCCAGAATGAGCCAAGGATGACTTTTGCGGTCACTGGCTTCCTCGGTTGTTCGTTTGATTTCCATTTTGGTGGCTGTCATGCCCTGGATAGCTTGCACTGCATAAACTTTGCTCAGAGTTAAACAGCAATGTTAGCAAAGCGAGCAATAAAGCACACTTCCTACAGCACCCATGGTGGCTACAGATCTTATGCCTTGTCATGCCAATTTAGGCACAGAAAGCGGTGATGGGGAGAGGATCACACATCTCACATCATCCCACTATTCTAGACAGTTTCCCATACTTGCAGTTATTTGCACACCTTTCCTCCTTGAGGACGGAATATGTTCTTGCCTTTTCTCTTGAGGATTCACAGTTCTCACCATGCCTTTCTATGCTTTCATTTTTGCCACTCTGATCTTCTCCTCTTTGCCCAGATACACGGTAGTGAGAAAGCAAGCAACAACCTAATGCACTGGAATATACAGACAAGCCGGATGCAATCAGCAATTGGCAATGGATACTTTGCATTGCTCTGCCTCTAGCATTGCTTAAGGCAGCTGCCTGATCCATTCTAATACATATCCAGCAAGTGTTTGAGGCTGACACTGGCTAGACTTTTAGATCAATGCTTTTTTAATCCATTGGACATAACTGGCGTGGCAGTCTCCCTTTGTCCCTCTGGTCTGCCATCCACGTGTGCTCAGTAATGGGTTTTGGAAGCAACTGCTGTTCACCATGCCTGATGTAGGTCGGCACACACAGCTCCAGTAGAATAGAAATCTGCAAGAATAAAAATCTGCTCTTTCCCAGCTCAAGAATTTTTTCCATTGTTCACTGCAGGCATGTGGCCACAAAGCAATGAGGAAAGCCTGGGTTTCACTGCCTTCATTGTGCGGCATGTTGTTTAAAAAGAGGTCATGCACTGCCATCAATGGTGGGCTGGAGAATCAGGTGACCATTGTGTACAAGCAGGCCGTTGTAGGTGAAAAGCCACAGAGAAATTGTGGAATGTTTAATTGTTAGTACAGTAGACCCCCTCCCCACATTTGTGGGGATTAGAGGTACAGGACCCTCACAAAAGTGGAAAAATCACAAATATTGCAAGACACCCCCCCAAGATGAGTACTACAGACTCCTTTTCACAGAATCCATTTCCCACTTTGCCATGCGATGCTGCAGCCAGATTTTCAAGTCCGTCTTAGCAAATCCAGCCCCTCACCACGTTCCTTCTGCTCCTCCTCTTCCCTGTCACTATCTTGTTCTACCGAAAGCACCAGCCCCTCACTCCCTTGCCCACCTTGCCACCAGCAAGCCTCAGACAGATTTTAAACCCCTTCAAAACCACGGATTCCTGCCCTCCATTCCTCTCTCTTCCAAGCTTCCTTCACTCTCCCTTCACCTCAGTCAGATTTTAAACCCCTCCGAGATGATCCTTTCCCTCCATTCCTCTTCCCTCCAAGCCTCCAGGAGATTGAGGGGAGAATTGGGAGGAAGAGGGGTGGGGGAGGAAGTGGATAGGTTGGGAAGGGGTTTAAAATATGGGTCAGGAAAGGTGGGAAAGGACTTGATGGGACCGGAGAAAGCAGCAGAGGCGAGGAGGACAAGCTGGTCAAGGCGCAGCTGCAAACTCACAAATCTGCAAAGGAGAAACCCAAGAATGCAGAAGGCAGACTGTACTTGTGCCATGCTCAGAACGACATGAATGAGAGATCAGAAACAGGGGTACAAAGTCTGAGAGGCTCCCAGCCTGGCTAATAAGTATTGTGAAGGAAGCTATTAGGATTTTTTTCTTAAAAAAGGAGTTCCTTCAGCGACTGAAAGTCTTGCCCAAAAGAAGCGAACTTAAAAGAACCCAAAGTTGCATGAAAGAAATGCAAGCAGAAAATTGGGGATACAAAAGAAAGGGTGGGGGGATTTGAGGAGCTTTCTGTTAATAGCATCAAGAGAGAGAGAGAGAGTTGTAGTGGTTTGAGTGTTGGACTACGATTCTGGAGACCAGGGTTGAAATCTCTACTTGTCCATGTAAAACCTACTGGGTGACCTTGGGCAAGTCACACACTCCCAGCCTCAGAGGATGGTAAAGGCAAACCCTCTCTGAACAAATCTTGCCAAGAAAACTCCATGATAGGGGTGCCATAAATCAGAAATAACCTGGAGACAAGCAACACCAACACCACCCTCAGCACAACGAAGACTGAGAAACTTAAGCAGAAGATATTGACCAAAAAATCACAAACAACACCATGTCCAGATGTATTCTTAAAGAATTCGAAAGATAAATTACTGGTCTTATAACTAAACCATATAACATGTTGCTAAGGTCAGTCTCTGTAATCAAAGAAGTGGAGAACGGCCAATTGAACAGCCAATTTTTAAAAAGTCGTCCAGGAGAGGGCCAAGAAACTAGATACCAGTTAGTTTTAACATTGGTCGTGGGTAAACTGGTGAAACCTGGTTATTAAGGGTAAAACTCTTAGGTATATTGAAGAAAAAGTCATGCTTGGGAAAAAAAATGGTTTCTGCAAAGGTAAATCCTCACTGAGTAAACTTTTAGAGGTCCTTGAAAGCGGCCATAAACATGTGGACAGGAATGATCCAGCAGACGCTGTCTACCTGGGCTTACTTATTTTATATCCTGCTTTTCTCCCATATGGGACCCAAAGCTCCTTATGCCAGACTTCCGAAAAAGTCCCACTCCTGGGCAAATTTAGCTTTGGTAGGATAAGTCCTCTTATGGGCTGAAAAATAGGTTAAGGAGCAGGAAGGAGAGAGCAGGAAACAATGTGGAAGGATGCATGGGACGACGCCGGGGGGACCCTCCAGGATCTGTTTTGGGACTGTTACGTTTTACCCTGTCCATAAATGGCCAGAAATAAGGGGAGAGGAATAAGGTGACCAAATATCTAGGGGTGGTGAGACCGTCAAAGGGACTGGGAAAAACTCTGGAAAGTTTTCAAAAGTAGGAACTGAGATTCAATATAAGCAAGTGTAAAATGATGCATATTTGGAGAAAAAATGTCCAACTTCCACACAGACATTGATAGGATCTGAGTGACTGACCAAGGGATTTTTGTCATGGTTGAGATCTCTCCGACCATGCAATCCCATGTACGGCTGCTTTTTTTAAATAAAGTAAATCCATGATGGGCATCATTAGAAAGGGAACTGGAAATAAATAGTACACTACAGCCCTTATAGAAGTCCATGTGTGACCACATCTGGAATATTTCATGTTTAATCAAGTGTGGTTCCTTCATCACTATCTCTTTAGAAACAATTGAAAGTTCTTTGCCATATATCTGTTAATCTGTGTCAAGTCAGATTTCCTGGAATTTTCTGTTTTGGTCAAGTCAAGACTTGGTCAAGTTTGCAAAGACCAGTTTTATCCAGTAGTCAGGTCAACATCTGTATTCCCCTCAAGGATTCATTAAACTTTGGCCATTTTTGCAGTACACTGTAATAGTGCTATTATTCCATTTTCAACATCCTGTGGGGTTGTGGGAGTTGCGGTTTAGGGAGGGGCCTTTAGAATTCTCAGCCAGACAGCTCTTTGGCCTCAGGAAACTGCAAATCCCAGAATTCCACAGGATGTTGAAAGTGGAATAATGGCACTAGAACAGTGGCCATTTCCGCACTACACTCTTATAGTGCGATGATTCCACTTTCAACCTCCTATGGAATCCTGGAGTTTGCAGTATCGGGAGGGGCCAGGTGCTCCTCCCGAAACTGCAAACCCCAGGATTCCATAGGATGTTGAAAGTGGAATAATCACACTATAAGAGTGTAGTGTGGAAATGGCCAGTGTCATGCAGGAAAGCCCTTTGGATTACCAGGAAATTATCATGGAGTAGTAAGTTGCATCTTTACAAGTTTTTGTGGAGGAACATAAGCTGCTCACTGTCATAATATCCATTCCATATCCTGTAAGGACTTGGGCATCTTATGCATGATTCTGAATTGGCTTAATGTTCGTAGAGCCCCTCCTACCAGTCTCACCTCACGTTAGAATGGCTTTCAACATTTACAACAAAATATAACATCCGGTTCAAAACACTGTTCAGTTCTGGGCCCAGTATCTCAAAAGAAGGAGCTTGCAGAGCTCAAAAAGGTGCAGAAAAGGGCGCACAAAATGGATGCGGGACTTTTGTTCAGAAAAATAATGAGCCAGAAGAGACTCTAGAGAGGCCTTCATGGGAATCCCAAGAGAGCAGGGAAGCTCACTGCCTGGTCTCTGTCTCACACATCTCTGCCCCCTCCATTCCCAGGCTCTTGGGAGCTGACACTGTCTGACATTGCGCACTTTTTTGGTGGCCCAAAAAGATGAAGGAGTCTTGTGTTTCCTCCTCGGCAACATCACTTTTAGAATCAGAGAGTTGGAAGAGACCAAAACAGCCACTGAGTCCAACCCCCTGACATGCAGGAACATACACTCAAAGCAGCACCGGCAAATGGCCACCCAACCTCTGCTTAAAAACCTCCAAAGAAGGTGACTCCACCATGCTCTTGTAGTTGTCCTTTTGGCCTACCAAAATGGCAGGCAGGAGTGTCCAGTGATGCAGCAAAGAGTCACTCAGACAATGGAAGTAGAGTCTCCTTGGCTCAGCAGAGGGGGCTTGCCTTGCTCTATTTCTCATTGGATTCAAAGAGGAGGATCAAATGATGAGAAAAGAGATTCCTGCTAAACATTAGGAAGAACTCCTTGACTATAAGAGCTCTTTGAGAGTGGAATAGAGTGTGGTGGATCCTCCCTTGGAGGTCTTCAAAGAGAGATTGGATGGCCATCTTTCAGGAGTGCTGTAGTTGGATATTTCTGTATGACTGAGGGTTGGACCTGATGGCTGTTGTGGTCCTTTCTGGCTCTATGATTCCATAGTTGGCTAGGTGTTTCCTCAGGACTGTGACCATTTCCGCACTGGACTGTTATAGCACTTTGATTCCACATTCAACATCCTATGGAATCCTGGGGTTTGCAGTTCCGGGAGGGGCCAGCCGGCCCCTCCCGGAACTGCAAACCCCAGGATTCCATAGGATGTTGAATGTGGAATCAAAGCGCTATAACAGTCCAGTGCGGAAGTGACCAGAGACACCTTGAAATAACTGAAGAGCACCTGTGTGTGTGTCGGACATACAGCATGCCAGACATGACGTTAAACCAGGGACTGGCATTGTGTGGCCCTCAAGAAGCCATTGAGCTGTATCTCCCAGCCTTCGTCACCACTGGTTTTTCTGACTTAGGCTGTTGTAGGGCAGTAACATCTCAGGGGGCTATGCCATTCCTCATCTGATGTTCAACACATCACTCTAAATAAATAAAGGGCAGTCTTGGGGGAGAGAGTCAATTTCCCCCAAATTTTCCTGCTGAAAAAACTCTTCTTCCAAGGTTGTTCCTTGCCCCTAAAGGGGCCATTTCCCGCGTTGCCACCCTAGAGAATAGGAGTGTTTTCTTCTTCTTCTCTTCATCCTTTTCCCCAAACTCTGGGACACAGCTGAGCTTTGGCTGAGGTGCTGTAAACTCACACAGGGCTGCATTGATTTAATGTTCTTCTCATCTATATATATATGAATGAGAGAGAGAAAGTGGTAAACTATATTAATTTGCTATGTTTTTCCAAAGCAAAATTATTTATCGGGAGGCATTTTTAGGCTCGAGTGCTCGAGGCCTTAAATCATCGTAATAAATTTGTGCTATTCAGGCTTTCTTACATTGTAATAAATTTGTTTTAAACATGAATGAGAAGATCCATGATTTCTTTAATATACTGTTATGTATTTCCTTTCAAAGTGACATGGCTCACTACATCAACCTGGAGAATAATGGTAGAAGATTTACAGTACTTAAAAATAACTTTGCCTGGGAGTGTTGACATATTAACCAACTCCCATGGTTGGGGATTTTGGAGAGGGGGACTGTCCTGCCCCATTTTATGCAGGGAACAGGATGGAGGCTGATCTATTGACAGAGAAAGAGGTCTCATGTGGTTGGTAAGGCGCATACAACGGGGGCCATTACTTTCTGTCTCCAGCTGTGTCACTTTCACCTACGAAAAATATCACTTTCACCTACCAAAATATCTCCTGCTGTCCTGAAAGCAAGGAACACTCACAACTTCTTCTCATCTTCAGTGAGGAAAGCTGACTCAGCACTTCGAGACACCTTATTGAGAAAAGGGTTAACCGCTATGAGATTTTTCATAATTTGTGACTTTTCTTGCACAAAATTCATTTGCACAACAAAGTCCAAGTCAAGATCCTGTGTCAAGAAGCCAAAGACAAAAGTGCGGTTTTTATGCAATGCTATTTCCTTTAGTGCATCACGTGTGAAATGTGCATGCTCATCTCCACGTCCAGTGCTTATCGGTGCATGTCCACGTGCAATGCACATCAGTGTGCCACATCCATCCAGGCATATTGGCGCTGAATGTGCAACTCAGCTTCTGCAACCTTGAACTGAATGTGGATGTTCTACATTAGACAAAAAAATGTCCTGCTACTTCTGTAGGGGAACTTAATGCACATGCAAAACATCAACAGGATGTCACACATTGTGCATGTGTGCAAAATAAAAAGCCTTTTGGAGGGAAATGGGGTGTGATGGGCAACATGCTTTTTTGTGCAAGTTAATTATTTGCAAAAATGAAAATTCCAAAGTGCAAAAAAAAAAAAAAGGCATAACAATTCTTTTAATTGCAGCTGGTAGGGAGAAAACTTTTGAAATGATTCATTCTTTGATGCAGTAAGAGAAAAAAAAAAGGGAAAATTTAAATCCCTAAAATTCTGCTAATTTTTTTTGTTTTTTTTAAATGAAACTCTGTCCTGCAAAAACATGTGCATGTTTTAAAAATGCATACCCTCTCTTTCAATAGAAATGTCCATGAATGCTTGCAGAATTTCAAAATGCATTGAAGCATACTAAAAACTGAATATATATTAAAAAGCAATGAAGGCATCAGAGCAACACAGGAACAACAACATTGGCCGATGCACAGTTGGGCGAAAGGGGGCGACTTGGCCTGAAATGACACATGGGCTGAGGTATTATGTTGGTTTAAGTTTCCCTTAAGGAGTAGTTGGACAGTTGTCCAATTCCTAAGGAACATATTCAATTCAAAGCTGTCAAAGCAGAAGTGCATGTAACTAATCTGCCTAACTGCACATTGTGTATCAGTGCTCCATTGCATTTGGTTGTGCAACCAGCCCTCTAAGGAGCTGGCATTGTGCAATTGCCACATAACTCTCTTTGATGTGGGGTAGGGTTTCTCAGAAGAGAGGCAGCGTTGTATAGTGGTTTGAGCATTGGGCTGCTACAGGAGAACAGGGTTTGAATCCCCACTAGGCCATGGAAACCTACTGGTTGGCCTTGGGCACGTCACATTCTCTCAGCTTCAAAGGAAGGCCAAGGCAAACCCTGTTAATTGTGCTGCACAACCCTTATGTTGAATGGTGACATTGCAGAACTGAACCAAGAGGCCAAATTACACAGCAAAATGCCCACTTGAATGTGCAGTGCACATCCACATGCAATGCACATGCCTGTGGGAGGTACTAGGGTGCGTCCCTGCACAGTGTGCATTTCCTTGCACAATAACACCACGGCTGGCTTTCTGCTCTTGATAAATGTATGTGTTCATTGTGCTATGCATGCCGGGTGAATTCTTTGCTGAGGGACAACAGATGTATTGTGCTAACAACAGAATCATAGAATCATAGAAATGTAGAGTTGGAAGAGACCCCAGCGGCCATCCAGTCCAACCCCCTGCCATGCAGGAACACCCTCAAAGCAATCCCGACAGATGGCCATCCAGCCTTTGCTTAAAAACCTCCTAAGAAAGAGACTCAACCACACTCTGAGGCAGCATATCCCACTGACGGACAGCCCTGACTGTCAGAAAGTTCTTCCTGAAGTTCAATGGAATCTCCTTTCCTGCAGCTTGAATCCATTGCTCCTTGTCCTGGTCTCTGGAGCGGCAGAAAACAAGCCCTCTCCTTCCTCCACATGGCATCCCTTCAAACATTTAAACATGGCTATCATGTCCCCTCTTAACCTTCTCTTCTGCAGACTAAACATCCCCAGCTCTCTAAGTCTATCCTCATAGGTCTTCATGGCTTCCAGGCCCCTCACCATTTTGGTCGCCCTCCTCTGGATTTGCTCCAGCTTGACCATGTCCTCCTTGAATTAGGGTGCCCAGAACTGGACACAGGATTCAAGATGAGGTCTAACCAAAGCAGAGTAGAGCAGTAACAGAAGAAATGGAGTTGCACATACAGCAATGGTGCGCATTGCAATTACACATTACAGTTGGGCTTTGGAGATGTTCTGCATTGGCCAAAAAGCTTCCATCAGGGAACATGATGGAACAGAGTGCTGAACTATGCATCTAGAGACCAGGTTTTAAATTTCTGCTTGGTCATGGAAACCCACTGGGTGACTTTGGGCAAGTCACATTCTCTCAGCCTCAAAGGAAGGCAAAGGCAAACCCTTTCTGAACAAATCTTGCCAAGAAAATCCCATAATAGGTTTTCTTTAGGGTTGCCACAAATCAGAAATGACTTTAAGGAACACAACAACAAAGACACCAACAAGATTTCATCCTACATATTACTTTGTCAATCAGGGCAGAGTCTGCAGTATTATCCCCTTTTTCTCCTCCTCAGAGGGACACCGGGTTGTCAGTTTCATTGTGAGAAATAATCCACTAAGCAAGAATCTGAACCCAAATCCAGGTTGGGTGCTTGGCCCTTTCACCAAACCACCTTATTTGGCTTCTGGCCCCAGTCCCCACAAGCCTGCTGTTTGCAATCTCTTCCTCCCTGTGTTTGTAAGCTGGAGAGCTGTTTTGTCAGAGACTTGTCAAGCTGGAACACAGCTTTCCAAAGCCAAGATCCCGGAAGATCAGAAAAAGGGCAGAAACTCACTTGATCTTAATTTTCTTTGAATTTTGTTACCGGCGAGAAGTTCTTGGCCGCTGTAGGTTCACCCCACAAGGAGGAGTCCTGACTGGTATGATTGTCTGCACAGAATATTAATAATGGGGGGCGGGGGGGAGAGAAATGAGATCCAAATTAGAGCTCCAGCTAATTTTGAGACCAACGGGCATGTCCAGTTCTCAAATAGATTCCCCCCCCCAACATTTTTTTGCTCTGACAGATCCACTCTGCTCCTCTGTGTCTCAAAGACTCATTTCACATGCCACCCACTAAGCTGTCATGATGAAAACCTGACAGACAGAAACACCTGCTTGACCTTTAAGTCATAAACCCCTCATGCTTAAATGGAATATATTTATCTGCAGGAGGAAGGGAAAGGAGCAACCCTTCAGGTGTGCGTCTCTGGCGCAGCTTTCAGCTCCAGTTTTGGCCCTTAGCGCAGGGTCGGGTTTTGAAGTGATGCCATGACAGCACATGGGGTGGGTCTGTATCCAATGAAGTCTTTGGAAATCCTGGCATGGCAGCCAGTTCTAGTTCAGAACACCTCTGCTAGGTAATACCGGTTGCAAGTTCAGGGTCCTATTCACACTATGCTAATATAACGCTGTGATTCCTCTTTAGTTGTGGTGGCAACATTCTATGGAATCCTGGAAGCTGTAGTTTAGGGAAGGGCATTTAGACTTCTCAGCCAGAGAGCTCTAGTGCCTCACCACACTATAAGCCCAAGGATTCCATAGGATGCACCCAAAATGGAATCAAAGCACTACAATTCTGTAGTGTGAAAGGGCTCTAAAACTTGGCACAGAATCACCGCCCCGCTGGCAAGGGAGCCAGCCACTGTTGCTAGCAAGAGACCTTTGACCACGGTATTTATGCGCTGAGTCCCAGAATCCTTGCTTTGAGTGACAGTAACGGCTCCTCAGCATCTCTGGCAGAGAATTACCTTCCCACTGGATAATTTTACCTGGAGATATCTAGGTCTGAGCCAGGGGAAGAACTGCACACAAAGGAGGGTCTCCTCCACTAAGATCTGCTTTGTGGCTGAAAAGATTCTGGGCCCTTTCATTGAGCGTGTAGGAAGACTCTTAGGTAGAGAGGTCCAGTACGAGCCCCAGGATTCCATAGGACGTTGCCATGATGGTTAAAGTGGAATATAGCATTATATTGTGTAACATGAGTGGGGCTCAGACCTGCCTTTATACACATACATTTCTGTGATGTGTCACCTTTTCAACATAACTTTTCAAAACACTGGTTAGAATCTACCAGGAATTTTTGCTCATGTGACTTTATTCCATGTGCAAAAGATACACAGGCTTCCTAGTCAAGAAACTTTCCCTCCAGCAGGACTTGCAAAGCAGAAGTTTGTTGGAGAGATGTCCCCTTCTGTCTTCCAGCCCTGGCTTGGCCTGTATGGTGGTTCTTCTGGATGCCTCCTTCCAGCAAGTTAAAACTCTTCCTGATGCCTGGCAGAAAGTTTGAGGAAGTCATCCAACCCTTAGTTGGAGCCATGCTCTTGGGCTTGCTGATCTGGAAAATTGAAATACTTGGGTTGTGCAGGATTTAGAGGAAAGTATTAAGAAGAAGAAGAAGAGATTTGACTTCCAGAAAGTGGCAGCCTCTGCTTTCAAAGCGATTCATATGGACATGCTCAAAGTCTGGCACAGGGCGGGAAACTGTTTGAAAAGGACTGTAGCTGGCCTGCTAGTGACAAGCTCAGGAAATTTAGAGCAGGAGATAAGAGTGTGGATCTCCTTAGCAACTCCTGCACTGCTGGCAGAATCCTCTAGAGAAGTAACCCAGGTTCTTCCTTCTTTTCCCGAGCAAAGCAGCTGAGAGCCAACACAGCATAATGCATGAACCCCAAGCCTTGTAGCTCAGAGACACAGACCCTGTGCTGTGTGTAAAAGTTCTGGCATCACCAGGTAGGCCTGGGGAAAACTCTTTGTGTTATCCTAAAAGGTGGGGGACTTTGGGGTCCACCTTCAACGGCAGCGTCTCCTTAGAAATAGGGGGGATTACAGCCCTCAAAGGAGGCCTGTGAGAGGAGGTTAATGGCAGGATCTTTTCACCTGTGCATACCATCACTAACTGCAGAGATAACTCCAGTTAAAAGTCAAACAGAGTATTTTATTGTTAATTAGCAAACATATAAGAAATCAGACATTCTTAAGAACCACACAAGGCGATTGGAAAGTGAGGCAAGAAAGGCTGGATAGAGAGAAATTGGGTGCAAAGGGTGATAGTTACCAATCCTGAAGCAGAAGATCATAGAATCATAGAAATGTAGAGTTGGAAGAGACCCAGGGTCCATCCAGTCCAACCCCCTGCCATGCAGGAACACCCCCAAAGTATTCCTGACAGATGGCCATCCAGCCTCTGCTTAAAAACCTCCAAAGAAGAAGGAGACTCCACCACACTCCGAGGCAGCACATTCCACTGCTGGACAGCCCTGGCCATCAGGAAGTTCTTCCTGAGGTTCAGGTGGAATCTCCTTTCCTGCAGCTTGAATCCATTGCTCCTTGTCCTGGTCTCTGGAGCGGCAGAAAACAAGCCCTCTCCTTCCTCTACATGGCATCCCTTCAAATATTTAAACATGGCTATCATGTCCCCTCTTAGCCTTCTCTTCTGCAGACTAAACATCCCCAGCTCTCTAAGTCTGTCCTCATAGGGCATGGCTTCCAGGCCTCTCACCATTTTGGTCGCCCTCCTCTGGACTTGCTCCAGCTTGACCATGTCCTTCTTGAATTGGGGTGCCCAGAAATGGACACAGGATTCAAGATGAGGTCTAACCAAAGCAGAGTAGAGTGGTACCAGTGCCTCCCTCGATCTAGACACCATACAGCAGAGAACTGCATTGGCTTTCAAAGATCAAAGTGGAGTGGCTCAGAAAGCAAGTCTGAGGGTAGCACAGAGGAACAGAGATCTGGGTGCCATATACTACATCCAAGGTACTACAGATTAGAGGGGCTGGAGTGGGGTTTTTATACCCCGTTTCCTGCCCTGAAGGAGGGTGCTTGGACAAAGCAGTAATGGCTTTCTCACAGAGTCCAGAATGGGTCTTAAATCTAGGTGACAAAACATTGATGGGAGTCCTGACCACCTCTTAATGTTTTGGCCAGGTAATGTGAATGGGGAGGGTCTCTCTGTAGGATATGCTTACGGTAGGGTCCCTGATTGTTTCGCCTGTTTCACTTATTGTCATTTTGTCAGTCCTTCAGCCAGAGAGAGCTCTGGAATAAAGTCCCTCGGTCAGCCAGGGAGGTTGTCTGTGTGGGAAAGGGGTTTAATTCCCAGAGAAGCCTAGAGAGAGGCAGCAAAGGAATTAAACCATGATGGAATCTGATCAAAAAAGTGACCTAGATTGGGGAGTCTTTGGTGGCAGTGTAACCAAAGGGCTGTTTATGATACTTGTGCTTATAGGAGAGTTTAAAGATATAAGGGATCTGTCTAAAAGTATTCTGAAGAACTGTGTTAATTTTGATCTCCATCTGAACTCCAATACTTTCTTCTGTATGTTCTTTTACTAAGTATTGTAGTTTATTATTATAAACACTCATTCAGCTGTCTGGCATACAGTACTTAAAGACACACAGAAAACACGCAACCATAGAACCATAAAGTGGTTCTAAATAACCTTTGCAAGGCATTGAACTTTTAGGCCATTTCTGCACTACACTGTTAGAGTGCTATTATTCCACTTTCAACATCCTGTGCAATTCTGGGGTTTGCAGTTTCCTGAGGCCAAAGAGCTCCCTGGCTGAGAATCCTAAAGGCCCCTCCCTAAACTGCAAACCCCAGGATCCCCTAGGATGTTGGAAGTGGAATCATAGCACTATAGCAGTCTAGTGTGGAAATGGCCAGACCTCGCTTTGTGAACATGCCAGAGCCTTGAGACGTGCAGGGGAAGGCTTTCTCTTGGTCCCACTCCTATCTGAGGGTCACTTGGTGAGGACACAGGAGACCTTCCATTGGCTGCTCCCACCCTCTGGAACTCCCTTCCTCAGGAAGCTGGACTAGACCCCTCCTTGCTTTCCTTTGGCCAGCAGGCAAAAACATTTCTTTTTTTCTCTTTTTTTCTTTTTTTGTATAGTACTGTATATATGAACAATTGAGCCAGAAATGTACAACTTTCTAATATGCATATAATAAAAAGAAATTTAAAAAAAAAATTCTTTTCAAGTAGGCTTTTAATGTGTGAGCAGGAGAGCTTTTTATTTTCTTATTTATCAAACTATTTTCAAACATTGTTTTAGCTTTTTATAATTTTATATGTTTTCAAATGTTTTTAATTGTTTTAATTTTTTTATTTTTTTTATCATTATATTATTTTAATACAAAACCAATATTTAAAAACAGTTTCTCCATCATATTTTTATCTACATACGTGAAAGTTTACTGTATTTTCTTATCCTCCTACACTTCTACTACTTTAATGTTTTAACTTTTCTTGGAAGCTGCCTTGGGTCCCTCTCTGGGAGAAAGGCAGCAAATTAATAAATAAATATGTTTTGTTTTCCATACCTATTATCATCCTCATTGCCCTTCTCTGAACATGGGTCATTTCCGCACTAGACTGTTATAGTGCTGTTATTCCACTTTCAACATCCTATGTTAGGGGCCTCCCTCCCTAAACTGCAAACCCCAGGATCCCGTAGGATGTTGAAAGTGGAATAATAGCACTATAACAGTGTTGTGTGGAAATGCCCCCCACTCAAAGGTGGTGTTATAGGCCCTTTTTGTACGGGCTTTCTCTTGTGAAATAGCCCCGTGAGCCTCGCGGGAGTGGGAGCGTCGCTCTGCACGAGGCACTCCCACTTCCGCTGCGCTCACGGGGCTGAAGCGGCACGAGCGCGGATTTTTTTATTTTCGGCTTGAAGCGAAAATAAACGGTGCTCGCGGAAGGCTCCTGGCGGCGTCCCGCACTTACCGGAGTGCGGAGCGCCATCGCAGGCGGGCCTGTCATGCTTCCTCCCCGCTTCCGCCCCCCATGGTGCCTACAGCTCCCAGGGGGCGCTGTGGAAGCTGGAGGCGTGGCTGAAGAGCGCCCGTTGCGCAAGAAGACTCCACGTGCGGTAAGGAGGCGGGGGGAAGTGGCGGCGTTGCGGGATAGGGTTCTCGCGTGAGCTGCCCTCCTCCGTCGCGCAAGCGCCGGCGCTGCGAAAAGGGCCATAGAGGGGAAGGCAGAGCTGTGTGTGAAGTGGCAAGGTACCTTATCAGATTGGGGAAGTGACTTTTCAATCTGAGAGAGAAAGAAGTAGACCTTATCACACCTTCCTCTTAGGCTGAGAGAGTGTGGCTTGCTCAAGCTAACCCACCATGGTCTCCCAGTGTCCCAGTTGAACACTCGGACAAATACATCACACTGACTCCTTCTGAAAGGGAAGCTCCTTTTGGATATTAAAAATAATGACCACCGAAGATTTTCATAAATTTAAAGTGGGCGTTGAAGACATCAAAACGGTTAAAGATTTCCTATATCTCAACTCAGTCCTTAATCAAAATGGAGAAATCAGAGGGAGACTAAGACTTGGAAGGGCAGCTATGATGAAAGAACTAAATAAGATCCTCAAGTATAGAGGTATATCATTGAATATCAAAGCCAGGATCATCCATACCATAGCATTTCTCATTTCTAGTGAAGAGAGCTGACAGGGAAAAGATCAGCTTCTTTGAAAGGTATTGCAGAAGAAGACGTTCTACAGATAAACATGGACCAAAGGAAGGGGAAATTAGGAATGAACTCTCTCTAAAAGCCAAGACAGCTAAAGTGAGGCTGTTGTACCATCATGACATGATGGACGCACTTGGAAAGATGGGAATGCAGAGAAAAGCAAATGAAGTCGCAAAACAAGAAGACCACATTTCATGTGACTTGATTCCATCCAGGAAGCCACAGTCACCCTAAGATTGCAAGATCTGCTGATGACCAAGATTCTTTGAGGTCTCTCATTTGTAGGGTTACTATAAGTTAAAACTGATGTCATAACTCACCCTCTGAAATCTGAAGAACCCAATGCATAGGTGTGGGATTGGGAGGGATCTCTGTCTCCGTAACCCCCTCCTTGAACCTGAAAAGCTGGTGGCTTCAGTAGCTAAGGGGCTCCCTCCTCAGTAGTACTTCATAGACATCTATGAAACCCTCCTCTCCAAGTCTTTGAGGTCTGGCAAAGACAGAAGGAGAAACTTCATAGGAATCATCTGTTCATAGAATAATGCTCCTCAGGCTATCTGATGTAGGGGACCAGCATTTTTTTGCACCAGTGTGCCAGGGGCCAGCACTACATTTGTGTCTACTGAGTAAAATTATCTTGCCTGGAAACTCCCTGGTGTTTGGCTGCCAATGGCTCAAGGACCACCACTGGTCCAGGTGTTACTATGGTTATGATATGTCCGGTGAGAGCACTAGATATCCTTTTGATATCAAATAATTTGGCCTTTACTTGACCTTTCTCTGCCACCATACTCCACGTGTTTACAGAGGTCCACCGGACAAGCACGTAAGGGCGCGGCCGTTAATGGTTGTACATTCCAAACCCCATTCAGGCAGGCAACTTAAGCTTCTCCGATGCTTCAGGGAACACCTTCTTGCAAACTGGTCTTACTCAGCGCGAATCTACACAAAGACGCACGGCCAAGGGCCGAGCCATTCCTTTATGTTGAGCCATTTGCATACTGGCCATACTATTGTCACCAAGCGTTAAGCCCATCATGTAAAAACTGACCTTTTCCAACGCCTTTGTCCAGCTACAAATTTCCTTTGTTCTCACCGAGCATGGCATGGCCTGTAGGTAAAATCCACCCTATAACCCCCCCACACACACAATTCTGAGCCCTCCTCGGATCACCCTGGACTTCCATCCAGCCTTGCTGCCACTCTGTCCAGTGAAGTTTTCCCCTCAGTTCCTAATAACTGAGTCTGCCTTCTTGGACTACTTCGGATCCCCCAGCGAACCATGCTGAGCTGTCTTCCTCTCCACCTTCTCTTCTCTCCAGGACTATGAGACCAGGTGTTGTATTACCCATTCCCCAAAGCTCTCTATTTCTATTTCTCAGTTAGTTAGTGTATGTCGTGTCTTTCGTGTTGTTTGTCTTCAATAAAATATTATTTGTTACTTTAAACTGTCTGGCCGCTCTCTGACCTGACGCCGTAAACATAGGGTAAAAGATTCTAGCTAAAGTTACCCTGCCTCTCGTTAGCTTGAGAGAGTGCTCGAGTCTAATTTCCCCCATCTTTTGTTTGGTTATTTGGGCTCCCCTCCCGAGACCCCCAATATACAGGGTAACACAGGGACCACCACATTGAGTCACACTGAAATGGAAGATGCCAAAGTGCTGGTTATGCTGGTTAAGACCTATAAGGACCTATATGGCTCAGGTCCAGATTATTTGGCAGAAACTATTTCCCTATATGAGTCTGCCTGGTTTTTGAGATCATCACGAGAGGCCTTTCTCTCAGTCCCACCACCATTGTGAGCATGGTTGGTTGGGAACCAAGAGCAGGCCTTCTTGGTGGTTGCCCCTGGACTCAGGAATTCCAGTCCTGGGGAGGCCAGAATGATCTCTTCCTTACTGTCCTTGCACAGGCAGGTCAAAACCTTTTTATTCAGACAGGCCTTTAATCAGAAAGCTTTTAAGAAATCGACAAGGGGGTGCTAGATGGTCTTAACTGTGTTTTGAGCATTTTAAAAATATTTTTAAATTGCATTTTATTCTTTTACTGTAATTGTTTCAGTAATGTAAATAGTTTAATTCTATTTTAGTATTCACTTTTTTATGTTTTTAATTGCATTGTTCTTTTAAAATGTGAGGTGCTTTGAATCTCAATTTTGGGGGAAAGTGGAAAATAGTAGTAGTAGTAGTAGTAATAATAATAATAATAATAATAATAATAATAATAATAATAATAATACTGCCTAATCAAGCACCTGGCATCCAAAGACAGCTACCTATCTATAATGGTTGCAGCTGCTGCTGGGAGTCTTTGTTATTTAGAGCCATTCAGCCATCTGACTGGCCAGACTCTTGGGATTCTTGACCCTTGGATGGTTATGTTCCTTGTCTCAACTCTTTTTTGGTTTTGCAGATCTGGACTATTCGCTTGTGTAATGAGCTTTGGACTGACCATGGGCCTTTCCGCCCTACACTGTTATAGTGCTATTATTCCACTTTCAACCTCCTATGGAATTCCGGGGTTTGCAGTTTCCTGAGTCCAAAGAGCTCTCCGGCTGAGAATCCTAAAGGCCCCTCCCTCAACTGCAAACCCCAGGATTCCATAGGAGGTTGAAAGTGGAATAATAGCAGTATAGCAGTGTAGTACAGGAAGGCCTTACGGTTTCGATCCCATGCCTCTCTCCATCTTCTGGGATTAGCTGTGCATGCCCTGGGATGGACTGACTTCCCGGTAGCTGTTTCTCTTAAGAAAGTCTGTCTCTTTGGACTCTTGATGCCCAATGGCTTACGACAGCTGACCTGATGGCACAAAATGGAAACACATTTAGTTCCTTTCCTGTTGCTCCCAAAGGACATGTTTCTTTTAGTGGCAAACGTGTAAAAAGATCCTGGCTAGTGTGGTATGATGCTTTGAGCATTGGACTATGGCCATTTCCGCACTAGAATGTTATAGCGCTATGATTCCACTTGCAACATCCTATGGAATCCTGGGGTTTGCAGTTTCGGGAGGGGCCGCATGGGTTCCAGAGGATGTTGAAAGTGGAATCATCGTGCTATAACAGGCTTGTGCGGAAATGACCTCAGACCCCAGAGACCGGGGTTCAATGCTTGCTTGGCCATGGAAACTCACTGAGTGACTTTGGGTGGGCCTCAGCCCGGGGAAACCCCATGATAAGTTTGCCTTTGGGTCTCCGTAAGTCAGAACTATTTTGGAGGCACACAAGAACAACAATGTCTTTAAAAGACCTTGACTAAAACTCATTGAAAATGCTTTAAGCTTAAACCTAGGTCTTAGGAAACAGACAAGAGAGTACAAACGTTATACACAGCTTCTTGGAAAAGAATATCACTCAGGTTCAGAAATAAAGCCCATCTTCTCTGAAGGTTCAGACCAGTGATTCCCAAACTTTGTTGGAAACTCCAGCTCCCAGAATTCCTGACTGCTGGCCCAGTTGGCTGGGGCTTCTAGGAGATGAAGTCCTGAACATTTGGAGGACCAAAGTTTGGGAACTACTTAGTTTAGACCAAGGAGAGGGTTGTGGGACTCTTTTAGATTTTTGGACTGCAAATCCCAGCAGGTCTAGCCAGGACAGCCAATGATGAGGATGCTGGGATCGTCTGGAGGGACCCCTGGTTCTGAAATAGGGAGGGGTACAGGTCATCCCCAGAACAACCCCTTCTGTCTCTGTAAATCCTCACCCCCAGATGATGAAATAAAAGCAAACTTTTTGGTTTTTTCTGTCATGTCGTGTCACTTTCTTGCTCTTTCTCCTCCCTCCTCCCTCTCTCTTGTACATCCTGGAAATGTGGAAACTTCTTAAGTTGTGGGAAGAGAAAAAAAAAAACAGAGATGGAGGATGTGGGACTTGTGGGGATTTTCCCTTCTTTCTTCCCCCCTCCTCTTCTCCTCTCTCTCTTTTTTTTGACTCGAAGAAGCTTTGAGCAGATCTTCAAAGGCTGCCAAATTCACTTTGAATAATATAAAACTCTGAGAGGCGAAAAAAGGGAATATTAAACGAAATGAGCTCAGCTCCAACCGAGCAGCCGCTGGAATGGAGCCGCTTGCATTTTTCATAAATACAATTGCACCGATGCTTTAACTCCCTGGTTAGGAGAAGGCGGTGAGGAGGCGGAGCGCCTGGAAAGTTTTGCGACCATCTTAATTCAAGAAACAACAACCTAAAGGTAGGTAGCACAAATGGGACGGCATTAAAACAGCTCCAGTCTCTTTATTCTGAGATCAAGGGAGAAGCCCCCTAACCACACCGTGGTTGCATCCAGTTCCCCCTCTTGGGGGGTGCCTAGAAACAGAGCTTGGAGAAGTTACTTTTATGGACCACAAGTGCCGGGATCATCCAGCTAGCAAAGCTGTTGGCTGTGCTGGCTGGGGGTTTCTGGGAGCTAGAGTCCAGAACTAATGCTTCCCAAAAGATGGTCCTCCAGCTTCTCTTTACAAACTTCAGAAGATGGAGACTCCAGTCAAACTGCTCTTAAAGTCTTGTGCCTACCCTTAAGAGATGAGCCGTCCATTAATCAGGCAAACTTGGCACTCATAGAATTGCAGAATCCGAGGGCTGGAAGAGACCTCAAGGGCCGTCCAGTCCAACTCCATTCTGCCATTCAAGAAGACACCATCAAAGCACTCTCTCTGACAGATGGCCATCCAGCCTCTGTTTGAAAATCTCCAAAGAAGGAGACTCCACCACAATCCAAGGCAGCCGTGGATTCCACTGCCGAATTGCTCTTACCATCAGGTAGTTCTTCCAAGGGCCATTTCCGCACTACACTGGTACAGTGCTATTATTCCACTTTCAACATCCTTTGGAATCCTGGGGTTTGCGGTTTAGGGGGGGCTCTGACTAGACCCTGGCTAGATCCATTGATTCCCAGCAATACAGGTGCAGTTAATGAGGAAAGGTCTAGGACAGAAATCCTGATCTCTCCACAGCAAGCCATCAAGTTTTTCCTTGACGCTGAACCTAGGAAATGAGATAATCTTAGAGAAGGACCATGGCTTGCTCTGCAAGTGGAAAAAAATGAGACAGGCTGGTCTCTTTCCATCTGCTTAGTCTTCAGCCAAAAGCTGCTTCCAATGGAGCTGACCTTTGAGGCTGGCAACTGTAGCTCTCCGTTGCTTAGGATGTTCCCCAGGACCATCAAGGCTGAGGAAGATTGTCCACATGAGATTAGCTCATCCGCTGGACTGGGCTGTTGGTCTAAAAGCTTAGAGGCCTGTCTGCTGAACCAAGGACAAGGCAGTAGATGGACAGAGCAAAGAGGAAGCCAAGGGAGTTTTGGAATCCACAGCTCAGCAGGGATAGAGAAAAGAAGAAGGGTTTTGCTTCTTAGAAAATAGAATCCTAAACTTGGAAAATACCACAAGGGCCATCCAGTCCAGCTCTGTTCTGCCACGCAGGAAGACACCATCACAGCACTCCTGATAGATGGCCATCCAGCCTCTATTTTTCAAAAAAGGAGACGCCATCACACTCCAAGGCAGCATATTCCACTGTTGAGCTGCTCTTAATGTCTGAAAGTTCTTGCTAATGTTAAATGGGATCTTTTTTTCCTGCAGTTTGGATCCACTGCTCTGTGTCCTAACCTCTGAAGCAGCAGAAAAGAAGCTTGCTCCCTCCTCCATATGACATTCCTTCAAATATTTAAACAAGGTTATTATGCCCCCTCTTTACCTTCTCTTCTCCAGGCTAAACATACTCAGCTCCCTCCGCCACTCCTCACAGGGCTTCAGGGTTTCCAGGTCTTTTTACATTTTGGTTACCCTGCTCTAAACATGTTCCATGTTCCATGTTGTGCAAATGGAGTTCTTCAAGGGTAACTTTTGCATGTGAAGTTGTGCATTTGAGGATGATACATAATTACTCATAAGAGTTTCCAATGCACTATTTCAGTGGTTCTTAACTGGGGGTCTGCGGAGCGCTCAGAGGGAGTTTGCAAAGGCTGGCTGCTGGACATCAATAGCAGGAGCAGTAACAGGGACACATCAGCAGTCTCTTTGTGTTTATATGTATGTGCACATGTGAGTGCATGGGTACCGAGGGAACATCTTCCACAAGGGAACTGTTTCTGCACCTGCATCTACCTGCTATGGATCACTGACGAAAGGGACATGGCATCAGTGTTACCCTGATTTCTAGGGTCCCTTGGGGGACACTTCAATGTGCTCTACATGATGGGCAATGGAAACTAGCCAAAGCATAAGCAATAGCAATGTGAGAGGCAGGGTAACCTAGCAGGGTCTTCTTACCCAGTGTTTATGGGGTCAGGCCAATCCAAAAACCAAGCAAAAGTGTCCAATACATGATTTTATTGAAGGAAAGTCTCACGCAGCAACGCAATCACTCACATACTCACTCAAGAGCTATTAAGAAGCAAAAGAGAGGAAACTGCATAGGGGAATATTGAAAGGGTGTAGTTGGGGTGATACTGCACCTTTGTCCTGAAGTCCTTGGTCCAGGAAAATCAGTGGAGAAGTGGGGCTCAGCACGGAGAGGGCTGAGGGGATCACTCAACGGATGGAGTGACAGTCTGCTGGGATGACCGGGAGTGATCCAAAAAACCACTCAAAAACTGGGACTATTTGTAGGGGGAAAAGTACCTGGAGAACTTATCCTTTCCCGGGGAGAACAATGGGCGTTGGAGCAATCACGAAGCTCCACCATGGTAATTTCCTTCGTGTGATGGGATTGCAAGGTGTTGCCAAAGTCTCAGGATCTTCGGCTGTGTTAGTTAGTGGTGTGACTTCATGTAAATGGTCCTTGCCTGATGGAATATTTGCTCAACTTGGGCAAACATGCTAAACCCCTCAAGTCGGCTTCTCAGGGGCTGAGGACCCTTTGTTTATTGTGGGTTTACACATCCTAAGGTCTCCTGGGGCTACGTGATGGGGGATTTTACTGGCCTGACTTGGTTTTCAGTCTTTTGACCATGTCTGCCTACGTGCCCATCCAGTGACCTCTCAGGCACATTGAATCACATTTTAATATCAAAGTTGTAGACCCCGGGGCAGGGTTTCTCCAGTGGAGTAACAGCAGCTGTGTATGTGCACCTAAACTATGATGCTGAATCCCCTCTTGGCCATGGAAATCCATTGGATGATCTCAGGCAAACCACATTCTCTCAGCCTCAGAGAAAGACAAAGGAAGGAAATCTTGCCCCCCCCAAAAAACCCCATGATTGGTTTGCCTTGGGGCACCATAAGTCACTTTTCAGAGGCAGGGACATAATGGCTGGAAAGAACCTTCCCCTGTCAGTGGCACTTTGTTGTTGTGTGCCTTCAAGTCACTTCTGACTTATGGCAACCCTAAGGCGAACCTATCACAGCATTATTTATTTTTTTTGGCAAGGTATGTTCAGAAGGTCTTTACCTTTGCCCTCCTCTGAGGCTCAGAGAATGTGGCTTGCCCAAGGTCACCCAGTGTCTGAGTGGGAGTTGTTTTCTAGTCTCCAGAAGCCTATAATTAATAACTAACTAAATAAATAAATATTTTGAATATTTAAATACATATTCTGGGCAACAGCACCCATACAACCTGCTCTGGGTCCTGCTAGCCACACTTTGTTTGCCTGCCTGTCTGCCTGTCTCCCCCACTTTAATTTAAATATTTGACTTTTGAGTGAAGTCTTAGGGGTCCCCCAACAACAAATGATATTTACAGGGGGTGCCTGGTAAATAAAGGTTAAGAACCACTGGACTATGGAATCCACTGGAATTGTGCGAACAGCAATTCATTGTCAGAGGTACACAGTTGGCTGCACAATTTTTGTATTCAACAGAATGGTTGTTTCCAGGAGTTGTAGCTCTGGGAAAGATGGGGAAAGTGAAGGTCTTGCTCCCCAGAAAACAATTCTTCCCTCCAATGGAATTTTCCTTCCGTCCCCAAATTTTGTGCAGTGCATGAACTTAAAACTTCAGTGCATTAACTAAAAACTTGAGTATGGTATTCCCCCTTTCTTTGGGGTTTCAGTGACCCACATTCAATTTCTTCTCTCACAGACTCACCTTCCTCCACCCCACCCTTTGCTCCTATCTGTCCCCCAGATCTGGGTGACAGCACCCATGCGGCTGCCCTGGGTCTTGCCACCTGCAACTTGTCTACCTGCCGGTCACCCCGTCGCCCTTAACTGCTCCTCCACTAACACCAACACCACAGAAAATGGCTCTGGCATCCATGGAAGTAGCACTCTAGCTTTGCGGAGACCATGCTATAGGGCTCAGTACTTCAGTTTCAGGCACCCACAAGGAGTCTTGGAATAGCTACGGTGGGGAGCACTACTGTATTTAGAAAAGCAGTTTAGGCATCCAAAGAAAAGGGACAGGGAACACAACACAGCACCTAGGAGAGTTCTAGGTGTGAATGATTTTCAATGTCTCCTTTTCTGCAATACTAGAAATTTGGGGAATGCAGGAAAATTTAATGCAGGGGACAGAATTCCTATTTGGGGGCAGTACCCTCATTTTGCCTCCCCCATAGCAACACTCAAAAGCCAGCATGGTGGTTTTTGCTTTGGGCTACAACCCTGGAGAGTAGAATTTGATTCCCCACTACGTTGTGGAGCCCACTGGGTGATGCTGGGCAAGTCCCACTTTCTCAGCCTCAGAAGAAGAAGGAAGAGGCAACCACATTGTGAACCCATCTTGCCAAAAAAATCCCTAGATAGTTCATCTTAGGGTTGCCAAAAGTTGTAAATTAATTGAAAGCACACAACAGCAGCAGCAGCAGCAACATGTCTGTGAACGAATCAGACAGGGTCAGTCAGAAATAGAGCTGGGGCAGTCAGAAATAAAGGCTACTTCCACACTAGACTGTTAATAGTGCTATTATTCCACTTGCAACATCCTATGGAATCCTGGGGTTTGCAATTTCGGGAACTGCAAACCCCAGGATTCCATAGGATGTTGCAAGTGGAATAATAGCGCTATAACAGTCTAGTGTGGAAGTGGCCAAAGTTTGGCCCAGGTAGTGATAGAGCTGGAACCTTTTTTAGCAGCAGCATCATTGGGAGAGAGAGAAAGCATGGTTTGAGAGTTTGACTACAGCCTTGGAGACCTGGGTTCTGTTTCTCCCTTGGCTATGGAAACCCATGGGGTGACCTTGGGCATATCACACATTCTCAGCCTCAGAAAACTCTGCAGTTGATCTGCCTTAGGGTTGCCATAGTTTGGAAGTGACTTGAAGGCACCCAATAACAACAGTACCTACATTTGCAGCCTGCACTTGAATATAGTCGGCCCTTCACATTCACCAGGGTTAGGGCTGAGGACCCTTGCAAAAGTGGGAAAATTACAAATATCAAAATGGATGGCTCGCATCCATTTTGATATTTGTGATTTTCCCACTTTTGCAAGGGTCCTCAGCCCTTGCTTTCTGTCTCTGCCCATGCTTTCTGTCTCTGCAAAAGGGGCTGAGGCATGGTGGGGAATGGACACTCAGGGTTCAAACTAGGCAAGTGAAAGCAGAGGGGAGACAAGTGGCTTAGCGTGGTGGCCCTATACTTCCTCTGTGTTTCCTTCCTTGGGTGTGTGGGACATTGGGAGAGGGTTTGTTGTGTGACCTGTGAGCTATCCTTAGCTGGCCGGGAAGCAGCTGGTGGAGGAGGATCAAAGGTGGGTTTTAAAGGGCTGCAAGGCTGACTGGAGCTGCCAAGAGGGAAGGTTTCCCCAGAAAAGAAGCATCTGAGTTGGGGGGGTCAGGGTTGGAGAAACTTGCAAATAATCAAATCCGTGAAAGTCAAACCTGCAAATGTGGAGAGCCCACTGCACACTGCTTTACATTATGCAAAGATAATGTTGGATGCAAGCTATTCTTGTGTGGATTTCACCACTGAAGTTTGATTGGCAAATTCCTGGGGTTTTGAGTGTCTCTCCCCCTACCATCCCTCAGGACTCAAAGGTACACATGGTTCTGAGTGCTGAGGAGGAAATTTGATGTCTTGATAACACATCAGCAAGACAGTATTGGGGGGGGGCAGACAGCATGCCTAACAAAAGGGATAAAGACCCTCACTTCCTCGAGCTCATTATGGATTCTGCTTTGCGTATCACACAGGACCCAGGAAATCAGAAAATTAGTTTTGGCAGAACAGACAAGATTAAAGGAGAAGGATGAGGGGGGAGGAGAACTCCCAAGAGATTCTCCCTCTTTCCTCTCCCCGTGCTAAATCATATTCCCCTGAACATGTCTCAATCCATAAAAGGGTCTCCCACCATTACTGCTGAATAGGGAGGTGCTCCTTTGCTTATTTCATTCTTGCATGCATGAACAAATCATTCCAAATGTTTTCTCCTGCTGGGCAGGATTGCAAGAGTATTTGTGCATTTCAAGACAATTTTTCATAATTTAGAAGTTTTGTGAATAATTTATTTATTCAACACCTCCCCCCTTCTTATGTGCAAAACTAACATTTTAGCACAGAATATAAGAAATATAAAAGAAAACACACACACACACACACACACCAATGGCTGGTTATGCTCTGTCTCTCAATCTGACCCCTAAAACCCACCTTAAACTCCCGGTGGCTGTAATGGAAGTATAGAGCTCTGTGGTTCTGGTGTGAAGGGTGCTAAAAGGTAGGCCATTTCTGCACTAGCCTGTTATAGTGCGATGATTCCACTTTCAACATCCTCTGGAATCCTGGGGTTTGCAGTTTCGGGAGGGGCCGGCTGGCCCCTCCCGAAAGTGCAAACCCCAGGATTCCAGAGGATGTTGAAAGTGGAATCATTGCACTATAACAGGCTAGTGCAGAAATGGCCATAGTGTGTCCAGCCCCCTTCCATCCGCAAATGCAGTGAGCAAAAGCAGGGCTCGCTGTGGAGGCTTGTCACAATTCCTTGTCATACTCCCACTCTGTGGCAGAAGGTGGCTAGATGCACAATCGTTCAGTGTCCTGCTTCCCAGTGTCATGGAGTTCTGTCTTTTGCTATGGATTCATTTTTAAAATTCATTAAAAGTTATAAAATTACAAAGATTAGACAGAAAAAAGGGGGAAAAGGGAGTAGGAAATATGTACCCAGGTCAAACTGGTGAAGGATGGAGGGAAGTGTGTCTTGAGCCCAGCCGAGCTCGCCACGGATGTGGATGGCGCTGTCGCCGCTGAGGGCGCCTCGGACGGTGCCGCTGATGTGGTTGGGGGCTCGGACGCTCTGGGAGATCTTCGGGAGGACGGGGAGGCCCCGGCGGAGGCGGGGATCGGGCCCACTGGAGATGCTGGCGTCAGTCCCGAGCCCACCCCAGCTGCCGAAGCACCCGCAGGATTGCTGGAGGGGCCGGTCCCCGACTCTAGTCCGGAGTTTCCGCCAGCCCATGACTCCAGCCTAGAGATTGCCGCCGCCCCTCCTCCTCCGTTCCGGCAGCGGCGGCAAGTGAAAGAGGCAGTCCGCCGGTCCAGGCGGCTGATGGAAAAGCGGCTGCGGGCTGAGAGCTCTCAGCTGTGAGCCCAGGCTGCCAGCTGTGAGCTCTCAGCTGCGGGCCCCACCCCAAAGACTCCCAGTCGGCCTCAGCTGGGCTGGGGGCTACTTAAGGTGGACGCTGGTAGCGAGGGACCACGGAGCAACAACCATCGGTCTTCTGCGCCCACGCCCCTTCCTTCCAGCATCCAGACCTGGCCCCTCTCTCCAGCGACCGCAACCCAGGGACCTTGCCTCCGTTTTGGGTGATGTAACCCTGTGTTTGCTTGAGGACCCAACCCTGAGTTTGCCTGGGGTCCTAACCCTGTGTGTGTTCCGGGACTTGTTTAGCCCATTAGCAGGAACCCTCCTCTGCACCCTGAGCGCCTCCGGGGGTGCTGTAACCCTCTGTTTGCTGGCTCCCTCTAATAAAAGCCATCCAACCCCAGCTGCTCGTCTGCTTGGCTTCCGTCTGCCGCTGACAAAGTGTGTAGCAAGCACAGGTCTGGGAAGTGTCAGGGAGATGGTGTGATGCGTGGGTTTGTGACGTTTATCTATCACTGCTTTGTGTGCCTACAGTTTGGAATGATTACCTGTAAAAGATGTAAACTGCACGTATACCTTGTATGCTAAAATAGGTAAGCGGCATTTATACTTTAGTCTTAGCAACTTCTGTGCAAATGTGCTGGGTTGCTCATGTCCATGCAACTACTGCCTACCTCAAAGTGAATTTGGTGGAGTGTGGGTTATCCAGTACATGACAATGGCTCTAAAATATTTTTTAAAAGTCCAAAAAGCAAACTTTTGAGTTGTTTAACATTTTATATAAGGGACACCATTTTACTACACCATTGTATAGAATGGAACTTGGGCATCCATGGATTCTGGTATCCACAAAAGATCCTGGAACCAAACTCCAGTGGATACTGAGGGCCCACTGTAGCACATAATGAGACATCCTGGAGATGGAATCCGAGTCTAAACATAAAATTCAGTTATGTTTCATATACACCGTATACACATAGTTTGAACGTAATTTTATACAGTATTTTTGAATATTCTTCTGCATCAAAGTTTGTATACACTCAAGCATCAGAAAGCAAAAGTGTTGCTCCCTCAGCTACCCATGTGGACAATTTTGGATTTTGGAGTATTTTGGATTTCCAGATGGGGGATGCTCAACCTGTACACAAAAGTTTTAAAAATTAAATAAACAATTTTAGTAAAAGTCCATAGTTAAGCAATTTAAAACACGTTTAAAACATAAAAGGTAAACACTTGTAGATTTGTGTGTGTGCCTGAATGTGTGTGCATCTGTTATCAACCTCCATGCTTTGATATAGTTTAATTGGCAAAAAAATATTAATTGGCAGATATGTTTAATTGGCGTAAAATATAAATTATATATACTTATGGCTGGAAAGGCCATGTGAAAGAAAAGGACACTAGCTGGGAGTAGGTCAGAGGTGACCTCAACATGGCCAGGTCATAAGAATGAGCCAAGAAAGCCTGACTTAATAGCTCTGAACTAATCCTATCAACTGCCCAACCTCAGAAAACAATGAGGTGCCCAGGTCCAGAGGCAAGGACCCCTGCTGTGTCCATTTTCTACTGAAGCCTGTCCCAGTCTCGGTATCCAATCAATACATTGAAACCATTAGCACCATCCAGACCCCCTTGTCTGGGTTGCAACTCTCATTGTCCACTTGGCTGGGAAAGTGATTTCCTTCCCTTTAGGGAGGGAAATAGAGTATCAAAATCTCCAGTTTTGAGCAACTAGCTTTGCAGTTCACCAGTTGCTGAAGGTCTCTCTGCCAGTTTGCTTCCCAGCTGTGGACTGCCCTTAGAGACACAAGTCTAAGGCACATTGTTGCTTCTTCACTACTCTTCTGGACTGGTAATTATAGCCCCAAACCCTCTGCTTCTCTATCCATAATTTCTCCTCCCTTTATCCCTCAGTTAGCTCTTGTGTGAATGTGTGACTGTTTGTATCTTGTGTGCATTCATGAGTAAATTTCCCTCAATAAAACACAATGTTAGTTTACTTCTGAATCTCTGGCTGTTCTTTTTCCCCCCTGCAAGACCCCCTAAACCTAGGTGGTAGATCTCATTAACTTACTCCCCTCTCGCAGGCCTCCTAATATTGAGCTAATTAATTTCCATCTGTCACATGGAGGTACTGGGATTGTGGGTGGAACCCTGAGTCACCCATGTTTTGGAGTAACACATCTCTCTGTCTATCTATCTATCTATCTATCTATCTATCTATCTATCTATCTACCTACCTACCTATCTCTCACTTCTGGTATCTAAGACAGTCTTATCCTTGTAGTTAATTGGCTTGGAATGGTAAGAGGGAGGACGCAGTTGTGATCACATGCTGGTGGTGGGCTTCCCATAGGCAATTGTTTGGCCACTGTGGGACCAGTTAAGGGTCAAACATCAGAAAGGCTGTGGCAATTCCCTTCTTACATATGGGGAACTGGGGCTGACGGTCACTGGCATCAAAGTCCTTCAGGAATGGGAAGCTAAAAAGTAGCCAAGATCCCATATCAGATGTGTAATGGGAGCTGTGTCTGATAGATAATAGCTGAGAGATCGATGAGCAATTGATTATGCCAGGAACAGAGCCAGCGATAGACTAAACTAGCTTGCAAACACCCCCATCTACTTGAAAGACAAGCAGAGGCAGAGTCGTTACAGCCAGCCCCAGAGGGAGAAGGGACCAGCGATGATTTAGAGGTATTTGATTCACCTCTGCCCCCCAGCCTCCAATCATGGAGGGAGATGGAAACAACCAACTCAGAGGGAGACCGTTTTGGCAAGATTAAGAAAACAGAATAGTGATAAGGAACACCTGTTCTCATCAGCTGTATAAGTCTATTGGCGTGGCTTGCTGTTTGCTTGTAGCAAATCACTATGCAAGCTCTCAAGACCCTTGTGTTCTGGATCCTTCGACCTCTTTGGGTGGACCTTCGGCTTTCTGGACCTTTTGGATTTGACCTTGACTTGGTTCAGATCAGTGTTTCCATTTGTTTGTTTGCACTGGACACCCCCACTACCTCCTCCTTTTGGGCAAGTACTTTCACCTTCCTTCCCTTGCTGTCAGAGAGGCAACAAGCAGGGAGTTGAACTCTGACACTGTTTCGCTAACACAATACAAACCATGAATTGCAGTGATGCCCAAGGGGGAGACTGTGCAAGATGTCCCGTTGCACAAAGGAGGTTCTCATTTTGCAATGTATTGCAATGCACAAGTCTTGTTGTACATCAGGACACATTATGCATCAAGAATGTTCTGCAATGACCACACTGCTGGCTCTGTTTGCAAAATGGTCCCAGAGCTGTAGCTATATCTCTCTCCTGAAAATACAAGCATCACTCACCATCACAGTTCACTTTCATTTGATCCTGTTGGAAAAATTCCAGGTTTCTCTCTCTCCCCGCTCTTGTTTGAGGGCAAGTGGGGCTTAGATAGCATAGATTTCTTTTCCTTTGCATGCCAAAGCCTTCTCTCTCCTCACCTTTAGCCTCACTATTTGCCCTTGTGTCATTGAAATGCATGACTGTAAATACCTCTGGAATCAGGTGACCAGATCAAGTGACCCAGAATGGTTCCTAGGGTCATTGGTCTTATAAAAGACCTTGCTTCTCAGATCTCTCTCTCTCTCTTCTTTGCCATTTTCACTTCTACTTCCTTCTCTCCAACCATGCTTCTCATCTCCATCAAGAAGATGGTGAGTTAAGAGCAAAGCTACTATCTTATCTGATGCATTCATTAGCTAGTTAGGATGTAGGTTCCCCGATGCATATGTAAATGGAAAAGCCGCTGGTAAACTCTTCTAAGTGTGTAACCTGAAACTGCCTGCCTTGTTTTGTTTTCTTAGTCAGTTTTAGTTCAGAGAAGCCACACAGAAATTTAGGCATGGTTTTTCTGCAACTCTGCTACAGGAAAGCTGATTCCTAATGGTTTTAGCTTTCATGGAATTTCCTGAAAAGAACTAACACCTTGGGAAACTCTAACTTGCAACAGATCCTAAGCCAGTCTACAATGATATAAAGACTTATGAGGGTGCCATCAAGATTTTTGAACCCAGGCTAATGGCCATTCACCAGGGGCTACTAGTGTCAACAAAGTCTAATAAGATCCCCAAAGGGGTGCCTTCTAATGCTGATGTCTTTCTGACCATTGCTGAATGAGTGTTACTGAAGGCAGTGAGCGTACAAGTCCCACTTGGCTACACACATGTAATTAATTGCTCTGCAGAAAGCATTCTGAGCTGAAACACCTAGCTGGATAAATGGTACCGTCTCTTTTCCTCCTCCCATTTGCAGAAAGGGTATGAGATGCAAATTCTTCTGCTATATTTTCTTAAATACCAGCATTTTTCAGCTGTTTGTTCTATTGTAAAATTTATCAGGCTGCCTCCAGGGAGATGAAAGACAGTGGGTCCCACGGCAGCAGAGGCAAACTGCAATTTCTGCAACTCCTGCTGGGAGGAAAGTCTCAGCTCAGGATTCAGGGAGGGGACAAGGAGTAGCTCTCTGCCTTGTACATCTCTGGAATGTTCTTCTCCCTTTTTCAAAGGACTTTTGCCCAAAGAAAAACAGCTCCCCATGAAAGCTCAGGCCCTCAGTATGGGTCCACTTGTAGGTCCAGCAGTCATCACTTGGTTTGTACCCACAAGTGAGGAAAAATTACTTACTTAATTTTTTATCCTGACTTTCTCCAGACAGAATACAGTTGAAACAATGGATAATGCCAGAAAACCCCACACACAGTTAAGTAAGCAATCCTATTAAAACAATGAGAGCAAACATGGTGTAGGGGTCTGAGAGTTTGACTATGACCCCAGAGACCAGGGTTGAATTCCCCACTTGGTCATGGAAACCCACCAAGTGACCATGGGCATTTCATACACCCTCAGCCCCAGAAAATCCCATCCTAGTTTCACTTTAGGGTCACCATAAGTCAGAAATGACTTGAAGGTACAAAATAACAACAACATTAAAACATCGTCTGGCATCTTGTTTAGTAATTACGATGTTATATGCCATAATCATACAAATTCACTTTTATGGTCACTGCACCATTGGAACAACTCAAAGGATTCCCAAACCCGAAGTTGAAGCCCTGCAGCCCCTCCAACAGAGGAATTTATGAAGTGCTGTAGAGAAGGGTAGCGAGCCCTGGCTTTCTTTCTTGCAGGACAGCTTTCATAATCCTTCAGCAGCCATGCTGACTGGGGGTTTCTAGGAGTCATCACCTAGAAAAGCAACTTGTTCAAGTTCTGAGTGGTCCCTCTGAGTGAAAGGAAGAGGATATTTTACTTCATTTTTAATGAAGCCAGGAAGAATAACTTCTAAATAGAGATGTTTATTTCTTTTTTGTTGCTCCAGACACTAGGCCATCCAACCTCTGTTTCAAAACCTCCAAAAAAGGAGACTCCACCACACTTCCAGGCAGCAATATATTCCACTGTCAAACTGAGGCCATTGTTCCACATCCTATGGTCCTTCAAATAAAGTGGACCCAAGACATATAGGATGTTATCAGTCATCACCAGACTTTGGCTAGGACCAGGTGGGCAGCCAAGCCTCAGTTGACAATCTGATTGCAACACTTTGGACCTGCTGAAGTTTCTCAACCCTCTTCAAAGGAAGTCTCATTTAGAGGGCACCACTGCAGTCCAAACACGTTGTAACCAAGGCATGTATTACTATGGCCATATCTGCCATCTCAAGTGTTTTTGTTCAGCACAAGGGGTGTGTAACTCAATCAATGCACAAAACTTTCCTGTGGGGATTTACCTTGTGCAACTCCATTGTAGGTGAGTGGATGTGTGTGTGTGTGGAGGGGACAGGGGTTCCCAGTGGTCCCCACCATGCTTGGTTGGAGCCCTGTGGCCCTCAGGGTGGAGAACATAGGCGTTTCCTCACTACATTGTTATAGTGCTATTATTCCATCATGTGGAATTCTGGAGTTTGTTGTTTACTGAGGCCAAATTGCTCTCTGGCTAAGACTTTGAAATGCCCCTCCTGAAACTGCAAATCCCAGGATTCCATAGGATGTGGTGTAGTGGAGTCTCCTTCCTTGGAGGTTTTTAAGCAGAGGCTAGACAGCCATCTGTCGGGAGTGCTTTGAGGCAGGAGGTTGGACTGGATGGCCCCTGGGGTCTCTTCCAACTCTACAATTCTATGTTGAAAGTGGAATAATAGCAGTAAAACAGTGTAGTGCGGAAATGGCCACAGTCCCACATCCATGCTATAAAGCTTTGAATGCTGACAACTTCTGTGCTACTTTTGCAGCCATCGCAAACCTTGACTGTTTCATAACAAGGTAGCTCAGTGGTACTTGCAGGTACAGCAGAACCAAGAGAACATGTTGACTGTGGATTAAACTCAATGGAAAGAGCAAAGCCTGCCAATGAGAGAACATTTAACTAATCAGTTCTTTTATTCCCTTCCTTTTCCTTTCCTACCTGCAACAAGTTCTCCTCCCAACCCACTTATGGGTACTTTCCTCATTTTGAGATTTTAAAATAGGCCCACTGACAGTCAATATTTATTTTCCGGTCTCCATCTCCCTTGTCATTGGCCGTAGAATCTAATGCCTTTGAAAGGCGAATGATTGACGATTTACTGAAAAACTGAGTTAAAAAGTATAAATAATTCTTACAATTTGGCTGCTGTATTAAACAGGGCATATGAGAAAAGCCCCAAAGACCGAGGTTGGCTTTTATTATTAACAAGGAAAAAAATTAAATTTAAATAAATGTAATATTTATTAAAATTTCCTTTCACGCTGCTACCTGAGGTTCATAAAACTTTTGAGCTGTGTCAGCAATGTGCTCCCTGGTACAGTGAACTCCAGGGAAAACTATAAGCAAATGCTTAAGATCAATGCAAACTATATCGCCATTACTCAAAAAAAGGGGAATTTTAACTATTTTTGAAGGCCCCAGGACTCTACTAATCTAGATATAAAGACTCTTTTCACCTTCAAACTTCATGATACTGGTTCCCCTTTCACCTCCTCTCCTGTCCCCATCCACCGCATGCAGCGGTGGGACTTTACACTGGGGCAGAGGGAGGAAATGAATATATATTACATTTAAACATCCAGCCACTCACCTTCTTTGCATGCCCTGGAATTTCCCCAGTTGGCCTCTCGCTGTTAATTGCATCACAATTCCACTCTAGTTTCCCAGGGCTACTTTCTCTTACTGTGAGAAAAAAGAGCATTGAGAAGCTGTTGGGAATTTTCCACCGCTCAGCTTTTGAGATCCATGGGATCCAAGCTTGGAAAAGTTACATTCAGAGCTTGCAAAGCTCTGAATCCCCGCCAGTCAGTGTGACTTCCAGCCATGTTGGTTGGGGAATTCAGGGAGCTATAGCAAAGGCAGTGAGCGGCTCCCGCATCACATCACTTCAGCACACAACAACGGTTCAGTATTTGGATAGCTCCCTGGACAATGGTTCAGCGCTTTGGATAGCTCCTCCGAAGCTGGTTTCCTGTTGGTGAAGTTATACCCCAGTCCCAGGACCCAGGTGCAAATACAGAGCTGGAAGAGACCACAAGGGGCCATTCAATCCAACATCCCTTTGCCATGTAGGAAGACACAGTCAAAGCACTCCTGGCAAACGATCTTCCAGCCTCTGTTAAAACCTCCAAGAAAGGAGACTCCACCAACTCCATTGAGGCAGCATATTTCACTGCCAAATAGCTCTGACCATCAGGAAGTTCTTCCTGAGGTTCAGGTGGAATCTCTTTTCCTGTAGTTTGAATCCATTACACCTTGTCTTAATTTCTGGAGGAGTGGAAAACAAACCTGTTCCCTCTTCAATATGGCATCCTTTCAAATATTTAAACATGGCTGTCACGCCCTCTCTTAACCATCTCTTCAGCAGACTAAACATAGTTTAGCTCCTCATAGGGCTTCATGGTTTTCAGGCCTTCTAACATTTTGGTTGCCCTCCTCTGGACATGTTCCAACTTGTCAATATCCTTCTTGAAATGAGGTGCTCAGAACTGGACACAGGATTCCAGATGAGGCTCTGACCAAAGCAGAATAGAGTGGTATTGTTACTTGCCTTGATCGGATCCTACCCAGCATCTACAATACGCAGACACGAAGAGGACCATACTTACTGCAGCCCAGCATAGATAAGAAAGGGAGAGACCATAAGTCTGAGAGCACTTATATTGGGAAGTTTCATTAATCAGACAAACAGCTGGAGGAGGCTGCTGGCCAGTAAAAACCAGGGAGGGGAGAGGAGAAGCCTAGTGCAGGCAACTGCCACGTCTGGTGGAAGCAACATGTTCTTTGTTTGGCTCCTTGGCTCATGTTCCTGAAAAACCTTGAAGCTTGCTTTGTGTGATAACTATGCTGCTGGGTACCCCCTTTGAACTGACAATCTGAATTTACTGCCGACCTGGACTGCTGAAACAAGAACAGTAATTGACTGATAAGCTTCTGTAAACCTTAACTGTGGTTGCTACTATAGACTTAAGGACTGGGAACTGTGGCTGGCTTTATAAACAGGACAGGTGACATGGTATTGTTGTGTGACTTCAAGTCATTTCCAGTGTATGGCAACTCTATGGTGAACCTACCATGGGGGTTTCTTGGCAAGATTTGTCCAGAGATGGTTTGCCAGTGCCTCCCTCTGAGGCTGAGAGAATAGAACTTGCCCTGGTTCAACCAGTGGGTGTCCCTGCCTGACCAGGGACTCAAATCCTGATGTTCCAGAGGCCCAATCCAACACTCAGACAATTACTCCTTACTGGCTCTTATTAGTTACATATGCAGGCATGAATTGCCTTATAGACTTCTGCACCATTGCTCAATAGAAGTATTCATGTTTCAGGCATGAAAGGAAGGTTGCACATACAATGCTGTTGTATGTGGTTGTGCATTGCTGAGCAGTCACATTACACTGTAGCCGCTTAGCACACCTTACGTGTGCAGGTACATGCGGACATTGGTTGTGCAACATCACACTTAACTAATGAATAGGCATTGTGCAACTAATGCATAACTCCATGTGCATAAATTTGGTTCATCCTCTTTGCCCCAGTGTGGATTCACTTCTTCTTTGACAAGGGGAACCACTAGCTACTTCTTAACTGTAGTCTCCCAAAGTAGCTTTTCGATGCCCTCAGTGGGAGCCTGAGGCCTCACTTGTGAAATGCCTCAGCTGAACAGGTGATTGGCAGAAGAGAATCATGGAATCATGGAATCCTAGAGTTGGAAGAGAGCAGAAGGGCCATCCAGTCCAACCCCATTCTACCATACAGGAAGACGTGGGCCATTTCCACACTAGACTGTTATAGCGCTATGCACTTGCAACATCCTATGGAATCCTGGGGCTTGAAGTTTCAGGAGGGGCCGGGGAAACTGCAAACCCCAGGATTCCATAGGCTGTTGCAAATGGAATAATAGCACTATAACACTCTAGTGCGGAAATGGCCATGGTCAAAGTGTTACTGCGATCTAGGCCTACCCGGAGATAGCACTCGATATCACTTTGATATCAAACCATTCGGCTTTCCTCTGCCACCCCGCTCCATGTGTTTGTGAGGCCACCGGACAAGCACGTAGACAAGCACGACTGATAATTGCTGGACATTCCATTCTCCACCCAGGCAAGCTGGACAGAGCCGGTTCATCGCTTCAGGGACCTCTCTGGCAAACACCTCATTGCATATGTGTGATACTAACAAAGGCTCCCTGCCCCGAGCAGGCAACCTGACAAAGCTGTACTAAGCACTCCGCATTTGCATACTGGCTACACTATTGTTAATTCGGCTCTGAGTCAATCATGCTAAATTTTGACCTTTCCAAAGCTTTGTCCCGCTCCTAAAACGCATTGTTCTCACCAAGTAAGGCATGGCCTGCAGTCACAATTCACCCTATAAAAACCCCTGATTCCGAGACCTTCCTTGGATCGCTCCTGAGTTCCATCCCGCCTTGCCGTCACCCTGCTTGGCGAGCCTTCCCCTCAGTTCTAGGAGCTGAGACTGCTCAACCCCCGGATCGTTCGGACCACTCTATCGCGCTCAGCTTCTTCATCGCACTCCAACTTCGCTCTCAAGGTCCAGGACTATGAGACAGGTGTTGTATCACCCATTCCCCTCTGAAAATCCCTATCATGGAGTCAATCTCTCATTCCTTAGTTATCTGTGTGACTGTGGTGTCTTTGATATCTGTCTGTACTTAATAAACATCAAATTTATTATTTTAATCTGTCCGGCTGCTTGACTGACCTGACCTCGTAGACGTTGGTTTGCAAGATCCTGCTAAGTTACCCTGCCTCTTGCCAGCTAATTTTCCCCAAAGTTGTGTTGTTGTTTGGTTATTTAGGCATCCCTCCCAGGACCCCCAGAAATCAGGGTAACAAAAGCACTCTAAACAGATGGCCACCCAGCCTCTGTTTAAAAACCTCTAAAGAAGGAGACTCAGCCACTTGCTAAAGCAGTGTATTCCACTGTCAAACTGCTCTTACTGTCAGGAAGTTCTTTACAATGTTTGGGTGGAATCTCTTTGCCTGTAGTTTGAATCTATTGCTCCACGTCCTAATCTCTGGAACTGCAGAAAACTTCTTTACAAATATTTACACATGGCTGTCATGTCATCTTTTAACCTTCTCCTCTTCAGAAGATCTAGGAGACTTAAGTGCTCCCTTATTCGTACCTGCAAACATGACACAGGAGGCCATTTTTAATAATGTGTGTATGCTTGGATTCCTATAAAGCTAATATCGTACTGTGTGTGTGTGTGTGTGTGTGTGTGTAATGCAAAGCTACCCATGAATAGTTAGGAGGTAGTTGTACTTCTCTACTCTTCTCTACTGAATACCAACATGGTGCAACCAATTGATTATCTGCCAATGTCTTTCTGCAATTCTGGTGAATCAAGTGTTGCACTGAGAGGCACTGATAAATATATATGCACATCCAAGAATGCACAATTGCTTGTGCAACTGTTACAGAACTCTGCTTGTGCAACTGTGAACTGGATACAGACATTATGCCATGGCTAAAGAAATACAACCATATGCAGAAGGGAATTCATAAGCATGTGAAACAGCAACAGAATGCCCCAGCCTGTAATGAAATATGTTACGCTTTTTGTGCTTCTACAAGCATTTTTGCATTGTGACAGTTGGTGCCTATAAACAATGATGCCACCATTATATCAATTTTGTTCAAATAGTTGACATCACTTTCCCATAGGATCCAAACAGTTAACACTAAAAGGAAGTTTAGAAAAATATCAGTCCCAATAAAAACAAATCATAGTCAAAGCACATACAAAGTAGGAATGTGACATCACTGCAAAGGGCCAAACTAGCCATACATCCCCTGAGTTATTTGGATATGGGGTGGGATATAAATATTTGAATAAACAAAAAAAAAGGTGTCTCCTAGTTTGAATTAAGACAAAATAACAGTTAAAATGATGGATAGTACAAAAGATATTGTTTTAAAAATAAACAATCGTGTTGAAAATGACTGAGGTCAGCATCGTTGGACTGAGATCAGTTGCCCCAAAGCCTACCTCATAAGCCAAGCAGCACTCCAACGGCAATGTGACAAGTAACGGCAGAGGTCCCTGTGGAATCCCGTCACTGCTTGTCTCACTGTGACTTGCTAGTGTGAGGGAGCTGGATTCATCATCCTTCAGTCCCCTGCTTGCCAGCACCACAGAACTCCTTTGGTTGGTGTGGCTGCCTGGCTTTTTTGCAGGGAGAGCAGATTGGGAGATGGATTGCAGCTACATCATCATGTCTCCCATGCAGGATCTCAGTCCAAAAGTTTTTCTTCACAGAATAATTCCTGTGCAATATCATGAGACATTTGCATTTGGAGAGACTGCTGGAGGTGGATATTTGTTTTCTCTTGCACCAGAGAGAAAACTACTTTCATTACCCATCCTTACATGTGGAGATGAGGTAGGAAAGGATTTATGACTCTGGCTACAGCATGAGGCTCCTAGACACGGAGGACCCTGGAGCACTTGCCAATCCAGCTTTCATGGAGGTGCCAGAAGAAGAAAGTCATTTGGTCAGCCATGCCTCAAATGGTGGGGTGAGTTCTTCTGATATGTGGGGTAGGCTGTTCTCAGCATCATTTTTATCTTGAAGGCAAAGTGTTGCGTTTGCTACAAGCTGGAACAGACTGAGGGGTATGAGGTAGTTTTTTGTTGTCTGTCAATCTGAAAGATAGAGTAAGAGCAAAGTGAGGAGGTGGGTGCACAGGAATGTGTCTAACTTAGTATAAATTGACAGGTTGGTTGCACGTGGGCTATGCCCCTCATATGCACTAGGTGTGCAAAATCTCTGTGGTGCCATCAAATCTCCAATGGAGAAATGGCCATTGCAAGGCCTCTCACGCTACTTGGAGGTGCCTGCCACTGGCTTGGAAAGTTATGTTTCCAGGGAAAGACTCTTATTAGTCCTTATTGTGAGTGACAGCACAGAGAGATTACATGGAATGCATGAAGCTGCCTGGGATTAGAGGAGACCCAGTCCTCCCTCTGACCTAGCAGTATGTGTTCCATGTCTTCAGCTGGTAGCTGAGGGCCAGCTCTTGACCATGGCCTGACCTGATGGAGAGATCATAATGACAAGGCTTCCAGGATAAAAATATGCAGTTTTCAAAAAGTAGGAAGTCAGGCAGCATACAAATATATGGGCCAGAATCCTGTTGCCTAGTCCCAGTTGAGTAAACCCACTGAATCAATGGCATTTACCTATGTGTTAACTCACTACTCAACAATTGAGTCTTGGTCAGGCTAATCAATGCTATTTAGGTCATGGTATTTATAAGAAGTGGTAAAAGCATGTTTGGGTAAAGAGTGATTGATGCCAGCTCTGAGAAGGTTGCAGATTGCTAACCTCTGTGGTTGTTCTTGCTCTCCCACCCTCCTCCTCCCATGATAAAGGATCTAGAAAGAATCTGGAGCCCCTATGAGGACCTGAGAGAGTTGTAATCTCTGGCCTGGCACCCTGGGTGAGGACCCCCAGATATCACGTTGATATCATCTAATTCGGCCTGAGCTGGACCTGCTTTCAGACACTTCACTCCACATGTTTGCGAGGTTCTCCGGACAAGCACAGACATGAGTGCGGCCGCTAATTGCTTTCACATTCCAGACTCTTTTGAGGCCAGCAACCTAAGCTTTGCTCCCAGCTTCAGGGAACTTCCACGTGCAAACTTCACAAGAGCCAGACCGGTAAACAAGGCATTTACATATTGGCTATACTACTGTCATCAAACTTTAAGCTCATCATGTTAAATTTGACCTTTCCAAATCCCTTGTCCAGCGCCAAAACTCCTTTTGTTCTCACCTGGCTTGCCATAGCCAAAGGGTACCCACTCCCCTATAAAAACCCCTCACTTTCAAACAGCCTTTGGATCTCCCTGGACTGCCATCCTGCCCTGCTGCTGGTCGTCTAAGGAAACTCCCCTCAGCCAGCCACGCTGAGCTTTCTTCTTTGGAACCCCATCTCTCTTTCTCCAAGGACAACAAGACCAGGTGTCGTATTGCCTATCCTTAAGCTCTCCAATTCCGTTTCCCAGTTAGTTAGTGTGTGTGTGTTATTTATTTTCTGTGGCTTCTCAATAAAACTGTTATTTTTGGTTACTTTTAAACTTGCGTACCGTACCTGTTCCCTGACCTGAAGCCGTAGACATTGGGTTCAAAGATCCTTGCAAAGTTACCCTGCCTCTCGTTAGCCAAGAGAGTGTTCCAGCTAATTTCCCCCAATTTGGTATTTTATTTGGCAATCTGGGTGCCCCTCCCAGGACCCCCCAAAACACAGGGTAACAGAGTTGGGGGAGTTGGATGTGTTAGGCCTGAAGAGGAGAAGAGTGTAAGGGGATATGATAGTGTTATTCAAATATCAGAGAGCTGTCATCTCATGCAACATGGAGTAAGCTTGTTCCTGCTACTCCAGAAATGTAGGCTCTAGTGGATTCAGATTACAAGAAAAGAGATTTCTGACCAAATATTAGAAGAACATCCTAACGGTACGAGCTTTCTGGAGGTAGACTAGATTGCCTCAGAAGGTGGTACACTCTCCTTTTTGTGAGATTTTGGAACAGAAGTGGGATGGCCGTCTGTCAGGGGTCCTTGAGCTGTGGATTCCTGCACTGCCAGGGGTTGGACTGGATGGACCTAGAGATCCTTCCAACTCTTCACTTCTGTGCTTCTATGAATTGCAGGCAGTGTGGAGAATTTGGCAGTTACATATAGCAGCATGTGGTGTGCTGTGACACAATAGATGCACAAGCATTGGGAAAGAGTTCAAAGCCGTGCTGTGAGCCTCTCTTTGATGTGCATCTGTTGGCATGGTTGTCAGGTAGAAGAAAGGTTGTGTGATATGAAGGTAGGTAGAGAGCATGCAGACAAGCCAAGAAGAAAAAGGGTAAATGGCAGTTTGGGACTCACATTGGCATTTCATAGAATACTATGAGCTGGAAGAGACCACAAGGGCCATCTACTCCAACACCCTATCATGCTGGAATATGCCTAAAGCACTCCTGAGAGATGCCCATCCAACTTCTTCTTAAATACCTCCAAAATGGAGAGTCCATCATCATCTGAAGCATGCCATTTGCCTTTAGACATCTCTTATAGTAAAGAAAGTCTTCCTAATGTTTAGGTGGAATCTCTTGTTGCCATGCCATACGCCCCCACTCCATGATATGATCGGCATAAAATATTGGCAAAAAATATAAATCGCATACTGTTATGGCTGAAAAGCCATGCTGGCAAAGAAGATTGGCTGCACACATGCAAAAGTAGGTCAGATGGGACCTCAGGGCATGGCGAGGTCATAGTTAAAGGGATCAATTGGGAAGCTTTGGTGCTAAGGACCTTGTGATAATTCCCTCAATAATCAACCTTCAAGGACAATAGCCACTGAAACTCTCAAACAATGACCCACACCTTGCAACCTGAACTTCACCCTTTTGTTTCCTTACCTGCCCAGACATTAAGAAGCTATCACGATTTCCATCAGTGCTTTGTCACCTACTGCTAATGCCAGTAGTCTGTTCTGGACTCCACTGTTTGCTCTGCCAGAGAACCATTAACACCTTTCCCTTAGGGCAGAAAATGGGTATTTAAACCCTGGCTCTTAGCCAGACACCTTGTGGTACACTGAACATAGTACACAGGACATAGGTCATCACTCTGCTGCTCAGATTCCCATTCTTGTACTACCCTTAGATCCTTAGTTTGAGCCACATCACTTTGTCTCTTCTCTCTCGGATAGGTAAATATTGCCCACTTCATCACAACTCCTCACTATCCAATTTTCCCTTCCTTTCCTTTTGTGTGTTTGTGAGACTCCTTGAATCTTGCATATGTTTGTGATTTTCCCCCAATAGAGCATTCTTTTAAATCTCCAACTGGTGTCCATGCATTAATACTGGTATACATAGGTGGAAAGATCCTGACTCCCCTCCCACAGGCCCCATTTTGAGCTTATAATTCTTCAGTGCTCCACAGAGGCATTGACATTGAGGGGAGACCTCTTAGTCACCCACTTTTGGGGGAATACAATATTTTTTTGTGATTTGAATCCATTGCTTCATATCCTAGTCTCTGGAGCAGCAGAAAACAAGTTTGCTCCATCTTCTATATCCTTTCAGATATTTCAAGATATACCATGTCACATCTGAGTCTTCTCTGTTGCATCTCTGTTGCATCTGCTTCAAGCTAACCGTACCCAGCTCCCTAAGTCATTTCTCATAAGCCTTGATTTCTAGACTTTGGATCGTCTTGGTTATCTTTCTCCAGACACATTGCAGCTTGTCCATATCCTTTTTGATCTGTGGTGACCCAGGATTCCAGGCAAGGTCTCACTAAAGCAAAATAGAACAGCACTACCACTTCCTTAGATCTGGATACTGTATTTCTCTGGATGTGCTCTAGAATTGCATTGGTGTTGTTTTTTTTTTTTAACTGCTAAATTGCTGACATTGTTGGATTGAGGAGTCTCTAATCTTGATTCCTACATACATGCCAATAAGAATGAATAGTCATGGGAGAAACTGAAGGACAGAAGAGCAATATTGGGCAATGTTTCTCTCCCTGCATCAGAAGTTTCCCATATAGGCCCTGCCTGCTTCCTTAGCTTATGTCACCCCTATGGATGATGATCAATTTGGCCCAGCAAACAAGGAAACCTGAGGAAAGGGGCTGCACTTAAGTTGTTACTTCAGCCTAGGCTTACCCAGTGATAGCACTTGATATCGTTTTTAATATCAAAACCATTCGGCCTTCCTCTGCCACTCCGCTCCACGTGTTTGCAAGGCCTCCGGACAAGCATGTAAACAGGCGCAGCCGGTAATTGTTGGAAATTTCCATTCTCCACCTAGGCAAGCAGAACAGAGCCACTCCGTTGCTTCAGGGACCTCCCTGCAAACACCCTTTTGCTTAAGCGCGACACTAACAAAGGCACCCGGCTCTGAGCCAATAGTCTTACAAAGCCAGACTAAGTACTGTGCATTTGCATACTGGCTCCACTATTGTTGATTCAGCGCTAAGCTGATCATGTTAAACTTGACCTTTTCCAAAGCTTTGTCCTGCTCCAAACTTGCATTGTTCTCACTGAGTAAGGCCTGGCCTGAAGTCACAATTCACCCTATATAAACCCCCCGATTCCGAGACCACCTCGGATCGCTCCGGACTTCCATCCCACCTTGCTGCTGCTTTGTCTGGCGAGCTCCCCTCAGCGAACCGCGCTGAGCTTTCTTCCCTGCACCCCAACGAACTCAATCTTCAAACTTCTTCAGGGCTGCAAGAAAGATGTTGTATCACCCATTTCCCCCGAAAATCCCTATTTCCAATTCTTCCATTACCCGTGTGATTGCAGGGGTCTTTTCTGTTTGTTTGTCTTTCAATAAAACATCATTTTTGCCATTTTAAAACTGTCTGACTGCTTGACTGACCTGACCCCATAGACACTGGGTTGCAAGATCCTGCTACGTTACCCTGCCTCTCACTAGCTTTAGTGAGTGCTCCAGCTAATTTCCCCAACTTTGTGTTTGTGTTTTGGTTATTTGGGCACCCCTCCCGGGACCCCCAGAGAACAGGGTAACAAAGTTGTAGTTCAGAAAGAGAGATACAGAATTATCACAAAGTAAGAATTAGACTATTGTTCCTAATTTCTTTGAATTAGGTAACATGCAATTGAAACATTGCCTTGCATTAGGTAATAGGATATTCGTTCAAAAACCCAGTAAACCTCATGGCTGGAATCTGGCAAGGGAGGAGTCATACTGATATGTAAGGAATGCATGGCAATGGGGTCGGAATCAATTGCCTTTAAGATACCTTCCAAGATTTAAGTGGTGCGTAATTATTCCACAGTGCCTTCAGCATACTACCGTACTATGTAAATTTTTAATAAAGATGTATTATGGGGGGAAAAAAACAACCCTTGAAATACGTTTTTTTTTACAAAAAAGCCTTGTTTTTGCAATAGTCTGCCAGACTCCTATATGACTTGTTATGTTACCTGACTTTATGCATACATAGTAGATGCACCGAGAAACTCCTTTATTGAATTGCAAGGATGCATAATGGGACACAAACAACAGTGCCCAATATGCATCAGGACCAAGGAAATGTGTATCCCATTGTGCACTGGTGCTGTTGTGCAATAATCTGACCTTTTCACTGAAGTGGGAAATATCAACGTTATACATGTAAAATGAAATCCCCAGCAGCCCCCCAGTCACTGCTCACCTCAGCAACCTCAGTGTCGTACTTCAGCCCCAGGACTCAGGTGCAAACACAGACAAGATCCTTTCTGCACCTCACTGTTATAGTGCTATTATTCCACTTTCAACATCCCGTGGAATTCTGGGGTTTGTAGTTTCCTGAGGCCAAGGAGCTCTCAGGCTGAGGATTCTAAAGGTCCATCCCTATGGGATGCCGAAAGTGGAAAAATAGTGAAATAACAGTGTAGTGCAGAAATGACCATAGAATTGAATAGGATAATACTTACTGCAGTCCAGTGTAGATGAGAAAGGGAGAGCCCATGAGACTCAGACCATTTCCGCACTAGACTGTTACAGTGCTATTATTCCACTTTCAACATCCTATGAAATCCTGGGGTTTGCAGTTTAGGGAGGGGCCAGGCGATCCCTCCCTAAACTGCAAACCTCAGGATTCTATAGGATGTCAAAAGTGGAATAATAGTGCTATGACAGTCTGGTGCAGAAATGGCATCAGAGTATTTATGTAGAGAGGACACATTGATTAAGTAAAGAGCTGAGGGAGGCTGGTGGCAAATAAATACAAGAGATGGTGGGGAGGAGAAGCCTGTTGCAGACAACCCCTATTTCCAGTGGAAGCAATGTGTTCATCTTTTGATCCCTGGCTTGTGTTCCTGAAAAACTTTGACCCTTCCTTTGTGTGCTGACTACGCTGCTGGATACTCCCTTGAACTGACACTCTGCATTTATTACTGACTTGGACTGCTGAAACAAACTGGTAACCGACTGATAAGCTTTTGTAAACCTTGCCTGTGGCTGCTGCTACGGCTCTGTTGGAGGACTGAGAACCGTGGCTGGCTTTCTGGGCAGGACGCTCAGGCACAGCTCAGGCGAATCAAACAGGGAGATCTTTAACCCCTTATGAAAACTGTCCAAAGGAAGACCATTCCACAGAAGACCATTCCACAGTAAAATCCTCCTCCTCCCAGAGGTCCAAAGGAAGACCGTTCCACAGACGCAAAATCAGATCTTGAAAGTCTTGCAGCCTTGCACATCAGTGGAACAGACAATGCTTCTTTACCTACAGATCTTAGATTTCTAGGCAGTGCCTACCTGGCTAGACAAGCTGCAAAGTACTGGGAGAGATTAAAGAGCAGAGCCTTAAATAGCAGAACCAGAAGTTTGAAACAGGCCCTGGCCTGAACTGGTAACCAATGAAAGTTAACTCTAACCCTTTCCTGGATACAGATATTATGGTAATGCCTATTCCTAATTCCTGCGGATGTTAAGCCCGTTCCTGGATCTCTAAGTCCGTTCCTGGATCTCTAAGTCCTTGACGGGATGCTGGTCATCATTTCCAAAGTAGCCCCTTAGAACCAGAGCGAGTGGTTGACATAATTCCTTGGTCCTGAATGTGGGCACATGTTGAAAGCAAAGAACCCTGCTCGGCTAGTCATTTCCCTCGTCTCCTGTTGATCATTAACATGCTGAAAAGAGCTTGAAAGAAACAGTGCCATTTTTAAGAAAGAGAGATTTATTCATTTATTCATCAAGGTTAAGGACCCTGAAAAACTGCTGTCGACATCTTTTAGCTCTCAGTTCTTTCAAACCTCACATCCATTATATTCCTAAATCCAGAGAGCTCCCTCCCTCCTCCCTCTCCTGGAAGGTTTTTACTCAAGGCAAATCCATTGTTACAGATTGAATGTTACAATAAATCCTTTTAAATTTTTTTTTTTTTGTTATTCTGCTACAATTGTCTGGAGGAAATGGGGATCTGAGGAGTTTGGGGAGAGTTTCCTTACTGTAAAATAGGCAGAAAGTAATATTCTCTTCCAACAAAGCCCTTGCCTGATCCATAGTCCAGTTATTCTGAAACGTTTGAACTTGGGCTGATTTACTTTGTTCTTAACCATCTTTATACGATAACTTGAAGTTAGGCTGACAGTTATGCATGAGACAGAGTCAGAGTCAGATCTGGCCGTGGTGACACATGCCTTAGTTACATCCTCGTTTTATTGCTATAATGTGCTTTGAGTAGGGCTTTCGTTGAAGAGAGTTTGGAGACTTCAGCTGGTCCAGGGAGCTGGAGACAGATTGTTTAGCAGGACTGGATACAGGGAGTGTAGACCTCTCTTCTTGCAACAGGTCCATTTGTTACTTCTGGTTTGGCACCCTGGGTGAGGACCCCCAGATATCATTTTGATATCACTTAATTCAGCCTTAGCTGGACTGGCTTGCAGTTACCACACTCCACGTGTTTGCGAGGTTCTCCGGACAAGCACTGACAGAGTGCAGCCGTTAATGGTTTTGCATTCCATTCCCCATTGAAGCCAGCAACTCCAGCCTCGCCCGCCGCTTCAGGGAACTTCCAGCCGCAAACCCCACAATAGCCGCACGGCTCTCAGCCGAGTTACCTTTTATGTTGGGCCATCAACATCCCGGCCACGCTATTGTTATCGAACACAAATCCTATCATGTTAAATTTGACCTTTCCAGATCCTTTGTCCAGTGCCAGAACTCCTTTTGTTCTCACCTGGTTTGCCATAGCCAGTAGGCACAAACTTCCCTATAAAAACCCCTCCGTTTCAAACAATCTTCGGACTACTTTGGACTGCCATCCTGCCCTGCCGCTGGTTTGTCTAAAGAACTCCCCTCAGCCAACCAAGCTGAGCTTTCTTCTTTGGAACCTCATCTCTCTTCATCCAGGACAACAAGACCAGGTCGTATTACCCACCCTTTCGCTTTCCCATTCTGCTTTCCAGTTAGTTAGTGTGTGTGCTGGTTTATTTTCTGTTTATTTTCTAATAAAGTTATTTTTGTCACTTTTAAACCTGTGTGCCTGTTCCCTGACCTGAAGCCGTAGACATAGGGTTAAAGATCTCACTAAGTTACCCTGCCTCTCGCTAGCCAAAAAGGTGCTCTAGCTAATTTTCGCCCAATTGGTATTTTTGATTGGCAAAGTGGGCACCCCTCCAGGGACCCCCCAATTTACAGGGTAACACATTGGCTTGCCATCCATTTTCAGGCAGATTTGAAAGTGCTGGTGATGACCTATTCAACACCTTTATCAATGACTTGGATGAAGGAATAGAGGGCATTCTTGTCAAATTTGTAGACGGCACCAAATTAGGAGGGGTTGCTAACAACCCAGAGAATAGGATCAAAATTCAGAATGACTTTAACAGATTGGAGAGCTGGGCCAAAACTAGCAAAATAAGTTTCAACTGGCAGAAATGTAAGGATCTTCACTTGGGCAGAAAAAAAAGAAAGAAAAAAAATGCATAGATATAAGTGACACTTGGCTTCACCACCACACATGTGAAAGAGATCTAGGAGTCTTAGTAGACCGCAAGATGAACATGAGTCAGCAGTGTGGTACAGCAGCTATAAAAGCCAATGCAATTCTGGGCTGCATCAATAGGATTATAGTGTCTAGGTAAAGGGAAGTAATGATGCCACTTTATTCTGCTTTGGTCAGACATCACCTGGAATACTGTGTCCACTTCTGGGCACCACAATGCAAGAAGGATGTTGACAAGCTGGAATGTGTCCAGAGGAGGGCAAGCAAAAGGGAGAAGGTCTGGAAACCATGCCCTATGAGGAGTGGCTTAGAGAGCTAGGTATGTTTAGTCTGATGAAAAGAAGGTTAAGAACTGACATTATAGTTACGTTTAAATATTTGAAGGGATGTCATATGGAGCAAACCTGTTTTCTGCTGCTTCGGAGACTAGAACATGGAGCAATGGCTTCAGGAAAAGAGATTCCATCTAAACATTCCTGATGGCAAGAGCAGTTCAATAGTGGAATATGCTGCATGGGAGTGTGGTGGAGTCTCCTCCTTTGGAGGTTTCTAAGCAGAGAGCTTGCCCAGTGGATACATCCAGTTCCATCTCAAATCTGTCTGAAGAAGGGGCACACAGCATCAGTCACTCCTCCCCGTGCTTTCAGCTGACAGCAAACCAGATCCCGAAACCACAGAGAGTGTCTAGATGGCTAATGGGGCACAATGATATGGAGAGGAACAAGTAGGGTGGCTGGCCTGACACCCCGCCTTTCTGTCTATGAGTAAGGGGACGCCTCTCAGAGCTCACAGAAGCTATCTGATGGGGCTTTTCTGCCCCTCAAAGAAAGATCTCATTTTTGGGAATAGAAGGCTGAACCTGTGACATACAGTAAGTGGAAGAGATTTCCAATCTTCTAGTGCCCACTGACGTTCACTTTCTCAGAGCCCTTTGAGTTCTCTAGGGACTTCATTGAGTCCTTTGCAGAGAAGGTCCGTCCTCTTTACGCCCTCCTTGAAAAGAGTGCCCCATGGAACTGGGGACCAGTGCAGCAAATGCTTTTGATGAATTAAAGTGCAGAAAAGAATGGAAGGGCAGGTCCCCAGACCAGACAACTCCCTTTTCTTTGGAGCAGCCAGAGAATGAGGCAACCGTTCCAACATCAATGGTTGCAATCTGGCAGATCTCACTAGGCAGTGGGAACATGCCGCTGATAACGAATGTTCAAAATCTTCATGGGGTGGAAACCTCCATGAAGAGACAACATAAAGATCCCATGAATGTATATAGTTTTTCTCGTGTGCCTTGTTAGAAGCAGAATAGTTTTCCTTTTAGCACATGAGTAGACATGGCAGAATACTTGAAGAACTGGGTACTCAAGGGGGGGGGATCTGGAGGACACCCAGGATTCCACAGAGGAGTCCTTAGTTGATGTAGGTCAGTATCTCTAGAGTCGAGCACAGCCTTTCCAACCCAGGCAAGGAGCAAGGGGAGCCCCAATGGAAACTTTCAAAACCCATGGATGTGCTGAGGTGAGGCTGCCCTGGGATCTGGAAGGGGTGAGCAATTGTTCCCAACTCTGGAGCTCCGGCTTCCTCAATTGAAGCTCCCCTTTCCCTTGGACTCCCCTACTATTCTCTGAGCCCTGTTAGTCACAGTGAACTTGTGGGCTGGAGTGTCAAGAACCATCTCCTTCTTTCCACAGATCCCCTGCTTCTCGTTGTAAATGTTGGTTCCCCTCTCCCAGTGTTACATACCTATAAGGCATGGCAACACAGATTTCCATAAAATCTTCGGTGTGCCTGTGCTGCATGGTCCACAGCTTCAGCTGGGGAGGCCTGAAGACCAACCTCTTTCTGAGTTCCCTACAGACAAGACAGGAACTCCCTTTGGCTTGACTCCAAAGCAACCAATCCCTTGTATGGTTCTTGAAAGTGAATTCTTGTGTGTCTGTGAATTCCAAAGAAATACTCTGTTTAACTTTTAACTCGAGTCCTCTCAACAGGAAAGGACTCCTGGACCTTTACTACCTGTGGAGAAGAAGGAATTTCACCAGGTGTTGCTTGTTACCTGGTTGCATGACAACCAACATTTGGCAGAATTCCCTCTCCTGCATGTCCATTAAAGGTCCAGGAACCCTCTCCAGTTTTCATACTGGCAGTCCTGATTTTCAGGTCTTCCCAACACTTATAAGGGAGCCTAAGAGACACCCAGAAGCCTGTGTAGATACGGGGGGAATAAGATGATTCTTTCCTAACAACTCACCTCCATGAAGAAAATGGGCTGAAAGTAACAGAGAGGCTGCTCCAGGGACTGAGAAGGTCTCCTGAGTCCTCCTTTGCTTCCCAAGGATTTTCTCTGAATATTAGCTGATGTGGGAAGCCTTCGGCCTTCTTATGGTCATCCTTTGCAGCCCCTTGTCCTCCTAGCAATTAAATAGGAAGTGAAAAATTACACACCTGAGGCAAACTTCCAAATGGTGTGTTCCTGTTCTCTCTCTCTCAATCTCTTTCTCTAGCAAAGCCAGCCTGGCGTCCTTCCATGGGGCCTTCATTATATTTTATGGCCATACTACAGTAGTTAAGAGCATAATTTAGGAAGTGTCAGGAGCAGAGTGTGCGGGAGCCATCTTAACCCTCCTGTGGCACCACACGCTGACTCAAAATGACACACGGCTCAGGGAAACATTAGTGTTGTCTTTACATGAGGAAAAATATTGTCTTCAAGGGCCTCTACATAAATATGGGGAAGCTGCCCCCCCACAAACCCAGTGCGGCATTTCTGTGAGCAACAGCTCCGCAGGAAGGGCAGAGAGAGAGAAAGAGAGAAGAAGAGGAAGAGGAGGAGGAGGAAGAGGGGAGAATCTGGTGACAGGGAGAAAACATCCAAAACTTAAGGGCATGAGCTGTAGTGAGGCTAAGACATTGGACATGCAAAAGTCTGCATTTCAACTGTGGCAGACATGCAGAGAGTGTGTGTAAGGCACTGTAGAGGAAATGCATTGTAAAACTGGTCTGCTCACATTGTATAGCTTTTAAAAATGAGAGCTGGAGGTTGTAGGAATGGCTTCATGTCTTGGTTGCCTTGTAATTATATATATATATATATATATATATATATATATATATGTATAATTATCTGGAAACCATGCCCTATGAAGAGCGGGTTAGAGAGCTGGGTATGTTTGGTTGAGAGGTAACATCATAGCCATGGTTAAATTTGTGAAAGGATGTCATATGGAAGATGGGGGAAGCTTGTTTGCTGCCTCTCCAGAGACTAGGCCAAGGTATCAAACTTCAGGAAAAGAGATTCTGTCTCAACATAGGAAAAACTTCCTGATGGTAAGAGCAGTTTGATAGTGGAATGTGCTGCCTGGGAGTGTGGTGGAGTCTCCTTCTTTGGAGGTTTCTAAACAGCGGCTGGGTGGCCATCTGTTGGGATTGCTTTGACTGTCTCTTCCTGAATAGCAGAATGAAGTTGGACTGGATGGACCTTGTGGCCTCTTCCAGCTCTATGATTCTATGATTCTATATCCCACCATCTATCTGAAGATCTCAGGACAAGTGTGCAATGAAGCAACATGACCAATTCAAAATGTCAACTTATTTCTGCCTGAACAAATGCTGATCTTAGCGTTAGGTGACAAAGAGCTAATGGTTGCCTGAAAGCTCAGTGCTTGTTGCATAGACTTTAGGACAAAGGAGAGGTTTGCACGGTGAGGGGAAGAGGAGTTAAGACAATCAGCAGTTTGATGGAAATCTCCCAGTCGCTATTGTCCAAAAGGCAGAGTCATTAAGGCTACCTGCAAGCCTATTGTCTGTGGTTTCTGGTGATTTCCTATGACCTCGCTATGCCTAGAGGTGTTTTCAGAGCTAATTCGCAGCATACGTGTTTGGCCAGTCTCTTCCTCTTGTCCAGCTTGGCCATACAGCCATAGCAGGGCATGTTTTATATCAAAGCCAATTAAATCATGTTTCACCCACTAAACCATATCAAGATGTGGGTGTGTATGGCCTAGTAACACCATCAGGAATTTCTTCCTAATGTTTAGGTGGAATCTCTTATCCTGTAGTTGCTCAATGTCCCTGTTTCTGCAGTAGCAGAAAGCAAGCTTCCTTCATTCTCAATATGATAGCACTTCAAATATTTAAATGTGGCTATCATCTTAGCCTTCTCTTCTCCAAATTAAACATACCCATCTGCTAAGCTGCTCCTTATAAGGCTTGGTTTTTAGGTCTTTGACCATCTTGGTTGTCTTCCTCTAGATATGTTCAAGCATATCAATATTCTTCTTGAATTGTGGTGTCTAGAACTGGATGCAGGTTTCCACAGTTCATAGAATCATAGAGTTGGAAGAGACCCCAGGGGCCATCCAGTCCAAGCACCTGCCATGCAGGAACACCCATCAAAGCATTCCCAACAGATGGCCATCCAGCCTCTCCTTAGAAACTTCCAAAGAAGGAAACTCTACCACATTCCAGCATATTCCACTGCTAGACAGCTCTGACCATCAGGAAGTTCTTCCTGAGGTTCAGGTGGAATCTCCTTTCCTGCAACTTGAATCCATTGCTCCTTGTCCCAGTCTCTTGAGGAGTGGAAAACAACCCCACTCCCTCATCAACATGATATCCCTTCAAATATTTAAACATGAGTATCATGTCCCCTCAGTTACATCTAATGATGCAGGATCTGAGACATAATTTAACTATCAATAAAATTCAAAACAGTTAAAAGCATAACCACTAAAAAGAACAACACATATAACTAATATAGCACATGGAAGGGGCTTTCCTCCAAGCAGGCCTATTACTTAGTGCTAGATTATTTACTCTATTTCTGATTGAAAATACCTTAGGGGACTCAGTGACATCAGAGTCCTGGTCTCTAATTTTGCCAGATCATTGCAATGGGGCAGGGAACGCCTCTGTGTCTCAGCCTCCCAGTCTCGTCTTTGAACAGGTTTGGGTTCCTTTGTCTATCCCATTCCAGGGTCCATGCTCCCAAATACCATCTGGAATACTGTGTCCAGTTTTGGGCACCACAGCTCAAGAAGAATAAGGACAAGCTGGAATGTGTCCAGATGAGGGCAATCAAATGGTAGAAGGTCTGGAAGCCATGAAGTCCTCTGAGGAGGTGCTGAAGGAGCTGCGTATGTTTAGCCTTGAGAAGAGAAGGTTAAGAGGCAACATGATAGCCTGTTTAAATATTTGAAGGGAGGTCACATGGAGGATGGAGCAAGGTTGTTTTCTGCTGCTCCAGGACTAGGACACAGAGAAATGGCTTCTAACTTCAGGAAAAGAGACTCTATCTAAATATTAGGAAGAATTATCTGACAATAAGAACAGTTCAACGGTGGAATATGCTGCTGCCTGGGAGTGTGGTGGAGTCTTCTTCTTTGAAGATATTTAAACAGAGGTTGGATGGTCATCGGTCAGGAGTATTTTGATGGTGTGTTGCTGCATGGCAGGCGTTTAGACTCAATGGCCCTTTTGGTCTCTTCCAATTCTATGATTCTATGATTCTAAATGTTGTAGTACTACAACTTCCAGTGCTTCTCATTATTAGCTATGCTATCTGGGGTTCTGGGAGCTGGAGGCCAACATTCAAAGGATTTTATAGTTTCCATGGCTCACCTAGGCCGACATCACCAAGAGTGATACAGAAAGGTGGTGAGGGCAAGGAGAATTATTACTTTGAGAAACTTCATGCCTCAGATAATTTTGGGAAGATCTCTGGAACAAGGTTTCAGAACGTCTGTTTCTGATGGATAAAATTGCCTATTTTTATCCAAAGGGGTGGATATGAACTCTGGGAAGTATCCGTTCCTGGCATCCTGGCTGTGTACAGAACTCAATTGCTGCTAACGAGGATGAAATTATGGAGGCATTAGCGTAATTACAAAGAGAAAACTCTTCTAGTTCAACAAAGATGATTGATGCTGGCGGAAGGCTTTGTGGGAAGTGATTCCAAGGAAGCTGTCCCCAGTGTTATTTATCTCCAACGAACACCCCCAGGCAGAGAAGGGAAGCCGCCTTGACACATATAAAGGATGGGAGGAAGTGATGTGGATGTGGAAAACTGGATTGCTGTCAAGTAAATAATGCGTGTTGGCACAGCTATAGACAAGGAAGAGGTTCAGGATTCTGGGACCATGCACCTCAATAGGATAAAAAGCAGGAGCCGGATAGCAAATCTTTGGATCCTTTTAGAACAAGGAGCAGGCCATAGCAATATGTAAACAGGAGATTATAAAATGTCTTCACCCTTCTTAAAGTTGGAAGGGACACAAGGGCTATCTAGCCCAGGGCCCTGACACACAGGAAAACAGTCACAAAATGCCTGAAATATGCCCATCCAATCTCTGTTTAAAGAACTCCAAAAGTGGAGAACCCTGAGTCCTTCAGGACAATCCATTCCACGGTCAAACAGCTCTTAGAACAACAACAAGAAGAAGAAGTTCTTCCTTATTTTAGGACAGAAACCATGCTGCCCCCCATCTTCCATCCCACATTTGCTCAGAAAACTTATTTATACAATGCTGGGGGAGCTGGATACAGAGAAGACCTCAACTTGTGTGTCCCCCTCTTTAAAAAAATGTCAAGACTTAGGCAGGTTAAAAAAGCTCCAGGTGTTCTTTCTAGAGAAAAATAGATTAAGAGTCAACATTAATCAAGTTTACAGCATATTCAAATGAGGAGGCGAAGGGAGTGAGGAGGTAGCATAAACAGCCATCTACTCTGAAAAAGCCTTAAATATGGACTTCTTTGTGGAGGAATTTGCTAGGATTGGGAGGAGTGACAGGAGAGAGAAAGACGCATTTGACACAAGCAGATGTTTCAGTGCAAAATTAGGACATTGCTTTTTTGGTTAATTAAAAAGAAAGTTGTTTGGAGAGGCAATGACCTGGATAAACGACAGATTCAGAGTTTACAAAGGAAAGTAGCTTCTTTGTACAACATGCAACTGAACTGTGGAATTCCCCACCACAAAAGGTGCTAATGGCTGAGACATTGCTTCAGTTCATAGAATCATGCATCTGGAAGGGAAACCAAGGATCTTCTGGTCCAACTGATAGGATGGGTGACACCTGGCTCGACCAGAGTACGTGTGAAAGGGATCTAGGATTCTTAGGAAGCCACATTGACTATAAATCAGCAGTGTTATGCTGTTACCCTGATTTCTGGGGGTCCCGTAAGGGACACCTAAGTGCCCTCCAAATATTACAAAGTTGGGAATCAGCAAAGAGCACAAGCTAGCACTATGAGAGGCAGGACAACGTAGCGAGATCTTTTACCCAATGTCTATGGGGTCAGGCTGAGTCAAGGAGCAAACAGAAGTAAATAATAATTGTTTTTATTGATATACAGTAAAACATGTGTATGCAACACACTCACACAGGGATCTATAGGAATAAAGGGAGGAGGTGGATAGAGGGGTTTTAAGAGGAGGTTTTGTATGGGAAATACTACACCTGTCCTGGAGTCCAGATAGTCTGAAGAAGAAGTTCGTGGAAGTGGAGTTTCTCAGAATGTGGAGCTGAGGGGAAGGCTTGCCGAACAGAGCAACAGCAAGGCGGGATGGAAGCCAGGAGAGATCTGAGGAAGTGCTCAAAGTCAGGGGGTCTTATAGAGGAAAATGTGGCCCTAGGCTAGTCCATTCTCAGGGATAACAATGAGTTTCGGCCTGGAGACAAAGCCTCCAAAAGGTCAGTATTTTGCATGATTGAGTTAGGACAGCGTTGTCAATAGAGTAGACAGTATGCAAACGCGGAGTGCTTGACAGTTGAGTATTCGGCTCATCAAGCTGCCTGCTCGGGGCAGGGAGTCCTTTGTAAGTAGCCTGCATACATTATGCAGTACTCGCCTTGAGGTCTCCTGAAGCGGCAGTCTGGCTATTTCTGGCCTGCCTTGTATTTGTGTGGAATATTTCAGTGATTAGCGGCCGTGCCTGGGTGCGTGCTTGTCTGGGGGCCTCGCAAGCACGTGGAGAGGAAGGGATAAAGAAGGCCAAATTATTGATATCAAATGATATCTGATATCCCACAAGTCCGGGCTAGAGACTAGGTAACAATGCAGTAGCTGAAGAAGCCAATGCTGTCTAGGCTGCATCAACAAGAGTATAGTGCCTAGATTAAGGGCAGTGATAGGACCACTCTGTTTTGCTTTGGTCAGACCTCACTTGGAATACTGTGTCCAGTTTTGGGCACTTGTAGAGTTGGATGAGAACACAAGGGCCATCCAGTCCAATCTCATTCTGCCATGCAGGAATACATGATCAAAGCATGCCTGACAGACAGTCATTCAGCCTTCTGTTTAATGAGCTCCAAGGAGGGAGACTCCACTATACTCCCAGGCAACATATTCCAATGTCAAACTGCTCCTAACCTCAGCAAGTTCTTCCTAATGTTTAGATGGAATCTCTTTTACTGGAATTTGAAGCCATTGTTTCATGTCCTTGTCTATGGAGCAGCAAGAAAGAAGCTTGCCCCCATTTTCCATATGATATCCCTTCAAATATTTAAACATGGCTAGCATGTCACCTCTTAACCTTCTTTTCTGCAAGCTAAATATCTCCCAATTCCTAAATTGCTCTTATAGGGCTTCATGGTTTTCAGGCTTTTTACCATTTTGGTAGCATTCCTCTGGACTTGTTTCAATTTGTCAATATCATACTTGAATTGCACAACATCCTGGAAAGTTCTTTCTCTTGTATAGCTGACTGTTACACTGGTGCACATCACCAAGGGGATTCTGGCCATAGGCCAAGATGACACATCTGGGTTGTGTAGCATAGATCTCTGTACATTGATTGCACTATGCAACCTTTATGTTGAATGGCAACTTTGCAAAACTGAGCCATGCTACTAAATGGCTTAGCAGAGAGTTGTACTAGACTCTTCCAACTCTTGGATTCTATGCTTCTATGAAATGTTCATCACAAATGTACATGTGAAATGAGTATCCAGAATGGCACCACATGGGCAACTCTATTTCTACCACCCTGAACTGAATGAGGACCTTCTGCACCAGACAGAAATGTCCAACCACTTCCATAGGAGAACCTATGCATGTGTTGAGACATCAACAGGATTTTGTCTGAAGTTGTTGTTCAGAGTCTCTGAATGAGGGAGGGACTTCAGGAACGGCAGCAGCAGTACCACACTGGCAGAGCTCTCTGACTGCTCTCATCTCGCCTTGCTCACATGAGGAGAGGAGGCCCAAGAGACCTCCATCCTGCTGGTCTCTGGTATGCTCCAGGGTGACTGTGAGGATGGAGGCTGTTGCTTGCTTCATCCCCCCCCTTCTCTTATGGGTATGAGGAGAAATGGGAGCAACCTGGGACCTGATGCGTGCTGCCACCAACACCACAGACCTGCTTGGCGCAGTGCTATTTCCAAGGGAGCAGCCTTGGGAGCAGCCTTGGAACTAGCACTGAGCCAAGGTTGTATGTGGTGTTGAGGGCAGTGACACTGTGACTATCTACTCACATCGTGACCAGGGCTGAGATGGTGTCAAGAGGCAGAGCCGGGAGGTGCGGCATAGCTGGCCCACCTGCAATGGGCAACATGCCTCCTCTTGTTGATTACTTTGTTCCTCTCCTTTGTTCTCTCTCTGTTCTTCTTGCCTCGTGGTCTCTTGAGGGTTTATAAAACTTCTTCAATGAAACATCTCAAAGAGTCTCACCTTTCTCCCCCTGATTGGGCAACTATCTCTCGTAACCCGTCATACTGATCCCCAATAAAAAGTAACCTAACCTTAGCAGTTCGTTAACCCTTTGTATGCCTGGAGGGGGAACTATCTCCCTTCAGTTCTGTTACCTGGATAATGGGAATCCCCCATTATCACAGGCGCCAAGCCCTTCTATCAGGAGGGCCCTGGAGGCTTCTTTCTTGCCGTAGACAGAGGAGGAGGAAGAGGTGGTCTTGGTCCTTCTGGTTGCTAAGGGCCAAGTCTCTATCTTATTCCTCATTTTTGTTGCCACTGCTGCTACTTCCTCCAGCTGGGAAATTTGCTAAGGATCAAGCCATTGCCTCTCTTCTCTTCTTGGCTTCCACTCCCTCCATCCATCGTAGCTGAGCCAGATGAAGAAGCAGGAAGGTGGATTATAATTATAATATCCCACAGAGCCCCTGCAAGTTCACTGTGGCACCCTGGGATCCCACGGTGCACAGTTTGGGACCACTGGGATAGTCCATTTAATTGGATTTAGGTCTTTTTTCAAGGGGGAAGGAGGGAAATACCTTTGCAGGGCCTATGCTTTTAAAAACTATTATGATTATTTCTAAGCCATATTTTATTTTAATCTTTATTCTGAGCCATTTTGGAAGAAAAACAGGATAGAAAGATGGACAGACACAAATCCCACTGGGTCTGGGATCCTACTTTAGATATCAGAATCAGCACAGAACAGAAATGAGAGGAGCAAGCACATATATCAGTGCTGGGAAAGTTTTCAGACTCAAGCACAGACAGCATGTCCAAGGCACATGTGGGGGAAGACTTGTACATGTTCCCCTATGGAAGCCACAAGGCAGTTTTCCTTGATGTGGCATTTCTGCGTTTGGTTCAAGGTTGTGCAAGTGGATTAATGAAAGCAGCATCCATTTCACATGGACCTTCTGTGTGAAGATTCGCATTGGCCAGCACATGTGCATTATGCATTGAAGAGGTAGTGCACATTTCACATGCAGATGCACATGAGATTGGGTTGCATTTTCAGTAAAGCAGAATCTCAGGCAATTTCTGCACCACCCTGTTATAGTGCTATTATTTCACTTTCAACATCCTATGGAATCCTGGGGTTTGCAGTTTAGGGAGGGGCATTTAGAATTCTCAGCTAGAGAGCTCTTTGGCTTCAGTAAACTACAAACTCCAGAATTCCATAGGAGATTTAAAGTGGAATAATAGCACTATAACAGGCCAGTGTGGAAATGGCCTCAGTTCACTAACAAAGTGGCATTGTGCAACCACTGCATAATTCCATGACTGAAAAACTAGAACTCCATCCCTGCAATATAGGATCTCAGCCAGATTGTGTGGTCATTGTCATCATCAACCATCACTTTCAGAGTTGGAAAAGCATATGCAAGTTAGATACAGGTTGTTCAAGAAAGTGTGGGCGACAACAGCGACAATGTTTGTAAACACTCATTCCAGGGTTTCCAGATACAGAAGGCTATAGCGTACCCCAGACATAGAGTGCACAAGCAGTTCAGCCAAGAAAAAGTTGTAAAAAAGCCCTATTTTGAGCCAAGCAAAGTAATGCGCATTAACAGCTATAAAGCTCCCCTTTTCCATGTGCCCATTAAGTATGGAATTGAAAATTACCTCACTGTGCCTGCGCTCAACTTTATGTCCATTTCTGCAAAATGGGAGCAATCATGCTAACCTGACTCAGGGTTATGGTTGCTGGAAGGAGTACCGAACTAATGTACTGAAACTGCATTGTATACTCTAAATGCTTTTTAAATGCTAAGTATTACTCAGAGCCAGGTTCTCTATTAGGCAGATTGCAGCAGTTGCCTCAGGCTGCAAAGGGCCAGGAATGAATGATGAACAACACTGTTCTCCAACCCTGGAGGCCCTCGGTGGCTGGTGGCTCATTTCACCCCCTCCTTTCTCCCTCCCTGCATTGCCACTCCCTCTTCCCACCTGTGATGGACCCCTTTGCCAGGCTGGCCCCATAGTTTAAACCCTGGGTTTCCTGTCACTTCTCCCGCCTCCTTAATCCCTTCCTGGATTGGGTACTTGGGCCTCAAGGTGACTCTGTCCTATTGCAGAGCAGTGGTTATGTTATTTTGGTGGGTCTGATGTAGGAAGCGTGACCAGGCCCTCCACCAAACTCAATATCAACAGATGGAAACAAATGGAAGTTGATAAAGACACAAGAAAATAATGCTCTAATCCTTGAATTCCTAAATCTTTTACAGTTCGCTAAAATCATAATCAGTTCTTCCCTTTGTTTGACTCTCTACCCCATCTGATCCTATTTCTCCGAAACCCACTCCATATCTCTGTCTCACGTTTTCCCCATCCACCTTCTGACAGAGACAAACCTCAGGTTTTGTAACATTTCCTCCCTGCAGGCTCCTCCCCTTCACTGCATTCCCTGAGCTGTCATTGGCTGCTTTCACCCAGGCTTGCCAAGCTCCTCCCTTCACTCTGCTCTTCCCTCCCTCTTCTTGTATCCCATCACAGTACCACTTCCTGCCCTGCCCCTTGCTTCACCTCATGCCCTCCTTCGATCCACCCTATGCCCAACTACCATGCCTCCCACCCTCTCTTCTTCCTGTGCTTTGCAGCACCTCCCTTGCGCCTTGTGCATTTCCAATGAGCCTCTCATCCCCTTCCCCACACCTTACCATTACTCTTTCTCTTGCAATTTGCACTCTGCTACCATGTTTTCTATTCTGTCCATCACTGTTCCACTCCCTTTCACCTCTTGTCTCATTGCCTTATCTCCTCCACTTGACTCCCCTTGTCTTGGTGTATTTTCACCTGGCTTGACCACACTACATGTGGAAAGAATCTAGGAGTTTTAGTAGACTGAAAGCTGAACATGAGTCAACAACGTGATGTGGCAGCTAAAAAAGCCAATGTGATTCTGGGCTGCATCAACAGTATAGTGACTAGGGTCATTTCCACACCACACTGTTATAGGCTCTTTCTGCACCTTACCTGGTGCTGCTGGCATTGCAATGGATCACGCGAGAAGCCTCTTGCAAGAGGAACTTGCATCTCCTCTGCTTCCCCTCCGCACCAGCTCCATGCTGGCCAGAAGGAAGCATGAGCGCTCTGCCCCTTCCTTCCGCAGCACAGCCAGGTACTTTCCCAGGCTGCGCTGGGGGAGGAAGCACAATGGCCATGTGTCCAGAGCCTTCACAAGCAAGGTAAGTGCATGTGGGGCCCGGGAGGGATAAGCGATTGCGCATCACTTTCGGCAATGAGCCAGAAATGATATAATGTGTGATTGCCACCTACTGGCCTCGGGAGCATCATGTGATTGTGAGGACATCATGTGGAATGGTCCTCGCAATTGTGTGAAGCTCCCAAGGCCATTTTGCAACAGGACTGGTGTTCGAAAAGGGCCGTAATGTTTTTATTCCACTTTCTACCTCCTGTGGAATCCTGGGGTTTGCAGTTTAAGAAGGGACATTTAAAGCTCTCAGCTAGAGAACTCTTTGGCCTCAGGAAACTACAAACACCAGAACTCCACAGGATGTTGAAAGTGGAATAATAGCACTATGACAGTGTAGTGTGGAAATGGCCTAGATTAAGGGAGTAATAAGACCACTCTATTTTGTTTTCGTCATACCCCACCTGGAATCCTGTGTCCATTTCTGGGCATTCATAGGGTTGGATGAGACCACAAGGGCCGTCTTATCCAACCTCATTCTGCCGAGCGGGAATACACAACTGAGGCATGACGGACAGACAGTCATCCAGCCTCTGTTTAAAGACTTTCAAGGAAGGAGACTCCACCACACTCTCAGGCAACATATTTCACTGTCAAACTGCTCTTCACTTCAGGAAGTTCTTCCTAATATTTAGGTGGAATGTCTTTCACTGGAGTTTGATGCCATTGTTTCATGTCCTAGTCTCTGAAGCAGCAGAAAAGAAGCTTGCCCCATCTTCCAAAGTTCAAGAAGGATATTGACAAGCTGGAATGGGTCCAAAGAAGGGCGATTAAAATGGTAAAAGGCCTGGAAACCATGAAGCTCTATGAGGAGAAACTTAGAGAGCTGCATATGTTCAGCCTGGAGAAGCGAAGGTGAAGAGGTGACATGACAGCCATGTTTAAATATTTGAAGGGATGTCAGATGGAAGATGGAGCAAGCCTGTTTTTTGCAGCTCCAGAGACTCAGACACAGAGCAATGATGAAAGCCAAGCCACATTTGAATTATTATATTTTCTTTAGATTACTGTATTATGTTGATTTTAATAGATAAACTGTGAGAAAGAGCTGCATTGAGAACTTCCAGACAGGCTAGCGGACTTGAGAGAGGGAGAGAGATTGAGAGATTGAGAGAGAGGGAGAGAGAATCTCCTATCACTTTGAAGGAAAGTGGAAGCCTCCAGTTTCTTTTAGTGCTTAAAAGCCTGGTTGATACAGCTTTCTCTGGAAGGCTAATCTACTCACAAGGAGGCGGTGTGAAAGAAACCATCTTTACATACTTAAGAGAATAATATAGGTCTATTTTTGGTTGGGTGAAATGAAGTTATGCCTGGTTTGTTTAGTAAGATTTAAATTGCTCTTCTCTACATGCTTAAGTGGATATAGCCTCAGTAATTCTGCCTCAGTAATTCACATTTTCACCCCCTGGTCTCAATTACAGGAAGGGCTTCTTCATGCAATGAAATTTGAGTCTGTTCAGGATCACACTGAGTACCTTAAAGACCTGTGTGTGTGTGTGTGTGTGTGTGTGAGAGAGAGAGAGCGAGAGAGAGAGAGAGAAGGAGAGAATCATAGAATCATAGAGTTGGAAGAGACCCCAGCGGCCATCCAGTCCAACCCCCTGCTATGCAAAAACAACCATCAAAGCATTCCCAACAGACCGCCACCCAGCCTCTGCTTAAAAACCTCCAAGGAAGGAGACTCCACTACACTCCATGGAGGCAGCAGATTCCACTGCCGGACAGCCCTGACCATCAGGAAGTTCTTCCTGAGGTTCAAGTGGAATCTGCTTTGCTGCAGCTTGAATCCATTGCTCTTTGTCCTGGTCTCTGGAGCAGCAGAAAACAAGCCCTCTCCCTCCTCAACATGACATCCCTTCGAATATTTAAACATGGCTATCACGTTCCCTCTTAACCTTCTCTTCTGCAGACTAAACATACCCAGCTCCCTAAGCCGTTCTTCATAGGGCTTCATGGCTTCTAGACCCTTCACCATTTTGGTTGCCCTCCTCTGGACATGTTCCAGCTTGTCGACTTCCTTCTTGAATTGAGGTGCCCAGCATTGGACACAGGATTCCAAATGAGGCCTAACCAATGTAGAATAGAGTGGTACCATTACCTCCCTTGATCTAGACACCATACTCCTATTCATGCAACCAGGAATCACATTGACTTTCTTGACTGCTGCATCACACTGCTGACTGATGTTCAGCTTGTGATCTACCAAGACTCCTAGATCCCTTTCACACATACTGCTTTCCAGCCATGTGTCCCCCATCCTATATTTGTGCATTCCATTATTTCTGCCCAAGTGCAGGACTTTACATTTCTCTCTGTTGAATTTCATTTTGTTAACCTTGGCCCAGCTTTCCAATCTGTCAAGGTCATTTTGAAATTTGATCCTGTCCTCTGGCATATTAGCAACTCCTCCCCATTTGGTATCACCTGTAAATTTGATCAGCATGCCCTCTATTTCTTCATCCAAGTCATTGATGAAGATGTTGAATATCACTGGGCCCAGGACAGAACCCTGTGGCACCTCACCAGTTACTTCTCTCTAAGATGAAAAGCAGCCATTTGTGAGGAGCACCCTTTGGGTTCGCTCGGTCAACCAATTACAAATCCACCTAACAGTAGCCCTATTCAGTCCACATTTTACTACCTTCTTTGAAAGAATGTCATGGGGAATGTTGTCAAAGGCCTTACTGAGCTCAAGATATGCTATGTCTACAGCATTCAGAATGAAAGAAAGCATTCAGAAAGAAAGCATACAGAAAGAGAAGGAGGGAAGGAGAAATCAGACTTGGGCTGAGATACTGTTGGGGGCATATACATGTCTAAGGCCCTTTTTGCACCTTACCTTTTAACGCTGATGGGGTGTGGGGCTCACGCAAGAAGCCTGGGCAGGAAGGCTCTTGCAAGCCTCCTCTTTCAGTTCTGCAGCTTCTTCCTGCTTGTGTGAGCACCCTGCCTGCACCCTGCCCCTTCCTTCCACAGTGCAGCCTGGGAGTTGGAGGCTGCACTGAGGAGAGGATGCGTGACCGGCCCGGCTCCAGAGGCTCTGCATGGCAGGTAAGTGCACGTGGGGCCCCTGATCGGTGCGCAGGCGTGGGTCATTTTCAGCTAAAAGCTGAAAATAAAAAAATGCGTGTGCGCTGCGTGTGAGGCCCTTGAGTGTTGCGTAAATGGGAGTGCATCATGCAGACTGCTCCTCGCGTTTACGCAACGCTCAAGGGGCCCTTTTGCTTGCAAAGTGCCATGTGAAAAGGGCCCAAGTCTTGCTATAGTCATATTGTGCAGCAGATGTATTCTGCTGATAGTGGAAGAAGTGGAGTTGCACAGGCAGCCTGTTCATCTGTGCCTTGTCTTTGCAAGTTGTGCGTTATGTGCTATAGTTGTGCATCCTCTTTGCATTGCATTTGTGCATTGTGTATTGTGCACTGCAGAATGGCACCTAGCCATTGTCATGTGTTGTTGCTGTTTTGCATGTAGTCTGCCCATATGACATCTCTGCATGGAGATATTTATGCTGTGCTGAAGGGATGTTGGATTCCAACTGTTATGTGAGAATGGCAGCCATGTTGGATTACATGTTGCTCATATACACATGCATATAAATTCTACCAGTTGTCCCCACTAACAAATAATTGAATAATTGACCAAGTTCCTACATTGGGCATCAATCTCTGCATGCAGTTATGCATGAATTGTGCCATGCGGCCTTTGTGCGGAATGGCAACACTGTGCCACTGAACAAATACACCAGATGGGCCACCCAACTCATAACCAAAAGGAGCCTGCACATTCATGGACAAATAGCACCACGTGTAAAACTCTGGTTCCTCAACCTTGTAGTGGAAGCAGACACTCCAAATAAATAAATAAATAAATAAATAAATGAATGAATGAATGAATGAATGTATGTATGTATGTCCAAGCTCTCCCAAAGTGCTTTGGAACCCTTTTGAGAGAAAGTTGGGATATAAATTCAACAAATAAATAAAACAAATAAATACCACAACTTTCAGCAGAGTCACATAGATACATATTGGCTGAGAATGTGCAATTGCATGTGCACTAAGGACTCTAGGAGCACTGTGTGCTTCCATAGTCTTGAATTGAATTTGGATATTCCACATCTGTAGACAATGGTATGCGAGTGCAGGAGAACAACTGGTCTCCCTCAGAACTCTGTGAAGCAGGTTATTCTGAACAACTGTGACTTATCTAAGGCTATTCAACCTCAAGAAGGATATTGATAAAGAAGGATATTGATAAACTGGAATGTACCCAGAAGAGGGCGATTAAAATGATGAAGGGCCTGGAAACCATGAAGTCCTATGCAGAAGAGGTGGGGATGTTTAGTCTGCAGAAGAGAAGGTTAAGATGATAACCATGTTAAGATGATAACCATGATAGCCATGTTTAAATATTTGAAGGGATGTCATTTGGAAGATGGAACAAGCTTGCCTTCTGCTGCTCCAGAGAGACAAGGGCATGGAGCTATGGCTTCAAACTACAGAAAAAGGTGTTTCAACTAAACGTGAGGGAGAACTTCCTGGTGGCAAGGGCAGTGCAATAGTGGAATCTGCTGGTTCTTGTGAGTTTTTCAGGCTTTGAGACTGTGTTCTGGTTGTATTTTCTCCTGACGTTTCACCTGCATCTGTGACTGGCATCTTCAGAGGAACGCATAATGTGTATCTATGGCATCTTCAGATTCCTCTGAAGATGCCAGCCACAGATGCAGGTGAAACATCAGAAGAAAATACAACCAGAACATGGTCTAAAAGCCCGAAAAACCCACAAGAACCAATGGATTCTGGCCGTGAAAGCCTTCGACTCTACACGGTGGAATCTGCTGCCTGGGAGTGTGGTGAAGTTTCCTTCTTTGGAGGTTTTTAAACAGTTTAGATACCCTTTGGTATAATGGCAAATCTCTAATTATAATGATCTGTAAGGTTTCAATTATGTTGGTTAATTAGCACGTGTGTGTGTCTGTGTCTCTGTGTCTCTGTGTGCGTGTGTGCATGAGAAGTTTGGACAATATGGCTTCTAATACCTTTGATCTTAAGCCAAGGCGAGAATTCTTTTCGTGTTTTATGAGTGTGTAGGTTCCCCATTGAAGCAGTTGGATATTGTTGTCCAACAGGGAGTGGTTGCATTCAGTTCAGCAGAGTTCCACAGGTGGTGCTGCTGCCCATAGATACACATTGTGCATGGTTGTACATGCACCTCATGGATAGCTGTGCATGCCTGTTGCACATGGATGGGCAGAGGTTGCATAAGCAGTTTCACAGCAACAACATCAGAATTCCCTAACGAGGCAGCGTGGTTGTACTAGTGTCTGACTCTATGTGCATAAAGTTATGCTCTCTCTTCTGGATGTAGCATCCCAGTCTCTATTTCCTCAGACACATGTCCTACTTCATTCTATGGGACTTAGGCCATTTCCGCACTACACTGTTATAGTGCTGTGATTCCTTTTCCAGCATCCTGTGGAACTCTGGGCTTTTTAGTTTCCTGAGGCCAAAGAGCTGTCTGGCTAAGAATTCTTAGGCCCTTTTCGTATGCATTTTTTTTTTGCGCTAGCGCTCCTTGAGTGTCACGTGAATGGAAGTGTCGGTCCGTACGACGCACTCCCACTCATGTGACGCTCAGGAGCCTAAAGCGGGGCGCGCGTGCATTTTCTTATTTTTGACTCTAAGCCGAAAATACTGCGTGGTCGTGTAATCCTTGCGGCACCCTCGCGCATTTACTTGCCTGTGATGCGTTGGTGTGCCGGGATGGCTGTGCTTCCTTCCCCCAGCGCAGCCTACAGCTCCCAGACTGCGCTGCAGAAGGAAGGGCCGGGGCGCTAGCGCGACTGTCGCGCGACCGGAAACCCACCTGCGGTAGAATGGAGGGGCGATGTGAGTGCCTCATGCAAGAGGCTGCTTGTGTGAACGGCACCCCCCACCTCCGCGAACAGGTAATGTGCAAAAAGGGTGTCAGTGTCCCCCCTAAACTCCAAACCCCAGGATTCCATAGGATGTGGAAAGTGGAATAATAGGAATATGGTGTCTAGATTGAGGGAGCTACTGGTACCACTCTACTCTGCTTTGGTTAGACCCCATCTTGAATACTGTGTCCAGTTCTGGGCACCCCAATTCAAGAAGGATATTGACAAGCTGGAGCAAGTGCAGAGGAGGACGACCAAAATGGTGGGGGGCCTGGAAGCCATGAAGCCCTATGAGGATAGACTTAGAGAGCTGGGGATGTTTAGTCTGCAGAAGAGAAGGCTAAGAGGGGACATGATAGCCTTGTTTAAATATTTGAAGGGACGCCATGTAGAGGAAGGAGAGGGCTTGTTTTCTGCTGCTCCAGAGACCAGGACAAGGAGCAAAGGATTTAAGCTGCAGGAAAGGAGATACCATTGAACTTCAGGAAGAACTTCCTGACAGTCAGGGCTGTCCGGCAGTGGAATCTGCTGCCTCAGAGTGTAGTGGAGTCTCCTTCCTTGGTGGTTTTTAAGCAGAGGCTGGATGGCCATCTGTCAAGAATGCTTTGGGGGTGTTCCTGCATGGCAGGGGGTTGGACTGGATGGCCCCTGGGGTCTCTTCCAACTCTACATTTCTATGATTCTATGATTCTACAATGGCACAATAATAGTGTGGAAATGGCCTTAGTCTCAGCCAAACCATAGCCCACTCCATGCTTCTTTACTGGTTTTAATGGAAAGGTGGGGAAAACTGGAAAAGCAATTGCTTCTAAGCAGTGCCACACATATCCTATTTAGAGTTCCAAGAAGAAGGGTGAAGTTCATGCTGCCCTTCCAGAAAGTCTCATCTACAGAGCTGTGAATCTCACACCTTCCATCCTTCTGCAGGTCGGTAAAATGAGTACCCAGCTTGTTGGGGGCATGTATAGAAATGTTTCGAAATACATGCTATTTGTAAGTTGTTCGCCGCCTCGATCCATATGGAGAGGCGGGATACAAATAAATAAAATAAATAAATAAATAAATAAATGTAAAATGTGGCAGATAAGTTAATGTAATAAGTAATTGCAATGTAAGATGATGTTTAGAATAGTGATGCTGCATCTTTACTTTGTATAAATAACTGAATATAAATTAGTACCCATAAAAAAATGCAAAAAATATATATAAAGCAATCGTTGGGGTGGTGTCATGAATTTTGGCCTTCTTCCTTATCTGCGTGAAAAAGCCTGCTAAGTCGGAAATCAAACGGCCAACTCGAGTTGGGAGACGCCATCTCTCTCATTTGTGTGCACCTTTTTTTGATCTTCTCACCTACCAGGTTTAAGGTAAATCGCCGTGGAATACCAAGGAGACGTGAAACGAAACAGGGCCATTAATTCAGCCCAACGAGATATGTTTCATATAACAAAGGGATTTGTTCTGATACTCAAACAGTGTATATTAATGAAAGAGTTGAAAGAGATTCATTTGGTTCTCAAAGCAAACACATTACGGGAGGGGGAAAAAAGAAAAGATTGAGAAGTACAGCACACCTTTCTTTTTTTTTAAACTGTGCTTTATTTAGGGCTAAGCTGGTAAGCGTCATTCAATAATTACAGAAGATTACAAGGAGTTTTCGGGAATTGAGAATCAGAGAGCAGTTGTATAGAACTGCAATGGCATTTGCACACCCAGATACGGCCTCGTTTCGGCGGTCTTATCCCAGCTAAACAACCGGAGAAGGCCGGGGGGTGTTTAGCTGGCATAAGGACTTCCAAATCGGCCCAGCAGGGAGAAAGAAATAACATTTTTTTTCCTTAAAAAGAAAGAAATAAAAGAACGAAAGAACCTCAAAACTAACCAAAAGACACCATGTCCGCACCAGCCTGTTATAGCGCGATGATTCCACTTTCAACCTCCTCTGGAATCCTGGGGTTTGCAGTTTCGGGAGGGGCCGGCGGCCCCTCCCGAAACTGCAAACCCCAGGTCCAGAGGAGGTTGAAAGTGGAATCATCGCCCTATAACCGGCTAGTGCGGAAATGGCCAAAGTCTTGATCAGAAAGAATCATGTCGTTTTGTTTTTCCGTCCGACAAAATGGAATAAGGAGCGAAAACACACCCTTCAAAAAATCAAGTCTTAACACAGCGGAAATAAATTATAATAAATATGATATACTTTAAAATATATGTGTTCTTAAATAATTCATTGTTTCTATTTTTTTTTCTGATTCAGATTTTAAAGCAACTTCTTTTTTTTTTAACTGCTCTAAAGTCATTTACCAAAGATAAATATCGTGCTTTCCTTAAATAGTTTTTCCTTGATTTTTTTTCTCTATCATTACAATTAAAAGTCCTACAAAATATGCAAATTTATTTACAGAAAAACAGAGCCAGCATCTTTATTTTTTTTTTAAACATCCCCCTGTTTTTCAAAATTCCTTGTAAACAGTTTCAGAAATTCTTCAAAGAGATTGCATTTTTGACATTTTTTTTCCTTTTTTTTTGTGTGTCCTTTTTAATTTTTTTTTTTACACGTTTTTCTTTTCTTTATTTTTTTTTTTAAGATTAAGGTTCTAGGCTAAACCCTGCTCCCACCCGCCCCCGCCTTTGTCCTGAAGGATTTCTAGAGCAAATATGGAAGCTACGGAAGCCAAAGATGATGGGAGGTCTCTGACGACAGTTTATGGAAATATGAAAGCGTCTTAGCTGTGGTTTTTTTTTTTCCTTTTTTTTTTTGTCTCATTTTTCCTTATGTTCCCCACCCCTCTGTTTTTGCTATCTGTTTTTTTTTTTCAAGTCTGAACTCACTTTTGGGTAGTTCGTAAGAAGACCGCGGTCCGAAGTTTCCCGTTGGTGTGGTCGGTCTACGAGAGATGGAGGAATCGGTTCTGTTTGCATTATCAGTTTTTGCTTATCGATTACTAGCTGGAATGCTTGCGGTTAAAAAAGCTGCCGAGTTAAGCCATCGTCTTCTTGGTCTTCCCCGTCCCTTCCCCCCCGGTACCCCCCCAAGCCCCCCCCCAAGACACAGCTTCCAACAGCGGTTGGCGGAGAGCAGGAACTGAATTCAATCTAAACTCTACAAAAGTTACAGTTCTACAACATCTTTGTTTTTTGTAGCATGAATGCTAACGTCTATGTATATTTTTTTGCTTTTTTTTTTTTTGCTTTTTATGTCATCTAATCCTTTCTTCCCCTATTATATAGGTATTTTAAACTTTTTTTTTTCTTTTAAATTCTGTACAACTATGAGGATTTTATGGGAGAGAGGGGGGGAGTCAGAAGCATTTACAAACCTGCTTTCGTTCTCTTTCGCCTCTGCCTTCCGTTCGTCCCTTCACAGTCTACCGATTTGTTTTATCCACTGTCCTTTTTGCAAATTTTTATTACGCTTTTCGCCGATAAACCACCTCCACCTGTCCCTTTGAACCACTCCATCCGTACGCCTTATACAGAAAACCATAGGAAAGTTTCATAGACTCTAATTAATGTATAACCAAAGATCCTCCCGAAGTATCAAAGAACTATTATCTCACCATTATTATTATTATTATTTTGTTTAAAAGCGTTTAAGCATATTTTTTTTTCCAGTTTTTACATATTTCATATAATTGCTCTCAAAAACTGTTATAGGAACAGCTCAGAGAAAAAAGGAAAGAACTTCTTTTAATTTACATACAGCTACAAGTCTGCGATAAAAAGTTATGTCCTTTGGTCCCTATATAGCTAAGGAATGACAGATAAAGATGCTTTAGTGATGAGTGCCATGGGGTCTCCATAGCAACCGCATCCCTGGTGGCAAACAGGCACTCCTTTTGTCAGTATCAAGGTTTGCATTTCCTGTTTGGAAGAAAAGCCGCTGTGGTGATGTCAGTTTCTCTGCAGAAATCCTAGTCGGTCTTGCTCCTCTTGCAATTTTTGTTTGCTTGCTTGCTTGCTTGCTTGTTTGTTTCTTCATTGTTATGGGTTTTGTTTTGTTTTGTTTTGTTTTCACGCGGGTGTCCTTCGAAATCTCAGCTGACGTGACTTTCCTCGAAGAAAATGTTGACAAATCTAAACAATCAAAGAGAGAGTAAGTCTGAAGTCTTCAGCTCGACTGATAATTTGCTGATATGTTAAAGGTGTAATCCAACAGTTCTCGTTCCTATATATATTTATTTAATATATATATATATATTTCTCTAAAGGTGGCCCATTCAGCTGATGCCCTAAAAAGAGAGAGAGAAAGAGAGAAAGAGAGAGAAAGAGAGAGAAAGCAAGAGATGAAGAAGAATCATTGCAAATTTAACCCGCACAGGATCAACTAAAACAAAAACAGATTTAGGGGAAAAAGAAAAAAAAGAAAAAAAACAGACCAAAAGGAAGAATGAAAGAGAAAACTGACAAGGGAGGAGGAGATCCAAAGAGCAAACTTTTTTTAAAAAGGAAAGGAAATACAAAAGGAAAAGAAAAAGGTACATGTAGGAGAACACCTGTTTCCAAGACAATATCGCTCCCATTGTGGAAACTAAATGCAAATTTGGTTCATGGGTTCAGGATCAGACCCTTAAACTTCTTTACAATTCTTAAAAAGAAAAAAAAAAGATAGGATCCATCATCCTATGTATGAGGTGATCTTTTCCCATATTTTTTCTAAGTGCTAACAGACTGACTAGGAAGAATTTCTGATAGTCATAAAATCTGAAATACAATCAGTCTTCCACATTCGTGGGTTTCACTTTTGCAGATTTGATTATTCACGGATTATTTGTTGTCCCCTCTGCTGCCTCCCTGTGCCATTTTTAATAGGGACTGCAAGCCTCGTGAGACTGAGAGATTGCAAACAAGGCTTGTAAGTCCCTCTTAAAAATGGTGGGGGGCAGCAGTGGAGGTGGCAGTGAGCCCCACCAGCCCCCCACTTCTGCCTTGTGAAGGGACCCTGATGCCTCAAAGGAATCCATGGCGGGTTGAATATGGTGATCACACTTTTTTTTGTGTGTTAAGTACGGTTTGGGACAGCCTAGAGTTATTCACAGTTTTTCCACTTTCATGGGGGTCCTGTGCCCCTAACCCTAGCGAATGTGGAAGGAGGACTGTATTTCATTTCTACTAAAGAAGAAACAACACTGTTACTCTATAAAGATCGCCTGCTTCATATGGTGAGATTTCCAACAATCTTATGGGGCTGCCACATTAGTGTAACCTTCCCCATTCAGCTCTAGTTGTGTGCCCCGTGGGAAGGTGTTGGTGAACGTAGGGTAGAATGTAGAATGCTCTTGTGTTGTGCATTGGTATTCATTGCAAAGCTTTGGTTTGGGACTCTCAGGCCCTTTCTGCACCCTACCTTTTTGTGCAGACATCCGGTGGGGATCCCGGCATTGGCTCTGCCAGGAGGGGAGCATGATGGGAGAGCTCCCCTCCACCCTGGCTGGCTCCCTGTGGAAGGGAGCGTGATGGCTGCACCTCATCCTTCCACAATGTGGCTGGGTACTTTCTCAGGCTGCCCTGGGGCAGAAAGTGCAGCCATGATGCTTTCCGGGGTTCTGCAGGACAGGTAAGTGTGGGATGGTAGTGCGATCGTGAATCACTGATGGGGAAAAACTGTCCTTGATTTAACCTGCGATCACGCCGCCTGGGGACTGGAGAATGATGGGACCATAACGACATCATGCAGAAGTGTCATTGTGGTCCCATCCATCTTCCATCCCCATGGCAGGATGTGAGAGTGGTGCAGAAAGGACCTCACATTAGCAATAGGTATCAACCTTTCCTTACATTCTGGGAGGATGTGTAGGAGCAATCTTGTAGGTGGAACAACAGATTCAAAGTGACAATTCTCCTGACATTTTGAGGCTGAATTGTGTCCCAGCTACTTCTGTTTCTTTTTTCCTACCATGACAGTTCAAGAGATTGATTCCTGTCTTAATTATTACTCCCAACTGGAACAGACTGAGTGAATAAATGGGATTTATCGTTGTTTTGATTCACCATTCTTCACCTGATTCAATGGATCTACTCTAGTTGGGACTAACCAACAAAATTCTACTCATTGAGTTTGGTGTTTGGGTCAAGACTCGCTTGATGAATTCTAGCTAGCTTCATTGTTGCATGTCTTCACATCATTTCTGACTTACGGTGACTCCAAGGCAAACTATCATGGTTTTTACTGGGCAAGATTTATTCAGAGGAAGTGTACCATTGCCTTCCCTGAGGCTGAGAGATCATGACTTGTTCATAGTCACCCACCAGGTTTCCATGGCCAAGCAGGGATTTGAATCCTGGCCCATTTCCGCACGAGACTTTTATAGCGCTATGATTCCACTTTCAACATCTTATGGAATCCTGGGGTTTGCAGTTTTGGGAGGGGCCAGAAACTGCAAACCTCAGGATTCCATAGGATGTTGAAAGTGAAATCATAGCACTATAACAGTCTTGTGTGGAAATGGCCCTGGTCTCCAGAGTCATGGTCCAATGCTCCAACTACTACACCATGCTAGCTCTTGGACTAGCAATATTACAAAATCTAATACTGTGAGGCAAAGACCATTTCAGGAGAACCCGGCTTCTCTCTCTTAACTGTTGGTAGATTTAGCATCGCCATATTGAAAAACGGAGAGGGAGCTTGTACTCATAATGGTTACATTCTATTATTATTTCAGCAGCTGATGCTTGTCATGCAACTATGTGAAAAAGCAACTCATGCTGACATTACTTCTTGTACACAGCCATTGCATGTAAAAAGGATCTAGGAGTCTTAGAAGACCACAAGCTGATCATGAGTTAGCAGTGTGATGCAGCACCTGAGAAAGCCAATGTGATTCTGGGCTGCATCAAAAGGAGTATCGTGTCTAGGTGAAGGGAGATGATACTGCCATTCTATTCTGCTTTGGTCAGACCCCACCTGGAATACTGTGTCCAGTTCTGGGCACCACCATTCAGGAAGGATATTGAGAAGCTGGAACATTTCCAGGGAAGGGTGACCAAAATGGTAGAAGGCCTGGAAACCATACCCTATGAGGAGACGCTTAGGAAGCTGGGTATGTTTAGCCTGGAGAAAAGAAGATTAAGAGGAACATGATAGCTGTGTTTAAATATTTGAAGTGGTGTCATATGGAGGATGGAGCAAGTCTGTTTTCTGCTCCTCCGGACAAGGTCATTTCTGCCCTACAAGGTTCTAGTGCTATTATTCCACTTTCAGCACCCTATGGAATTCTGGGGGTTTGTAGTTTTTTGAGGCCAAAGAGCCTTTTGGATGGGACCCTCCCTAGACTGCAAACCCCAGGATTCCAGAAGATGTTGAAAGCGGACTAATAGCACTGTAACAACGTAGTGCAGAAATGACCTAGGACAGAGAGCAATGGCTTCAAACTTCAGGAAAAGAGGTTCCACCTAAACATTAGGAAGAATGTCCTGATGGTAAGAGCCCTTTGACAGTGGAATACTCTGTTGCCTGGGAATATGTTGGAGGTTTTTAAACAGAAGCTGGGTGGCTATTTGCTGGGGGTGCTTTGAGTGGGTCCTCCTGCATGGCAGAACGGGGTTGGACTGAGTGGCCCTTGTGGTCTTTTCCAAGTCTGTACACATTTCTTCACGACACTCTTATAGTGCAATGATTCCACTTTCAACCTCCTATGGAATCCTGGGGTTTGCAGTTCCGGGAGGGGCCGGCCGGCCCCTCCCAGAACTGCAAACCCCAGGATTCCATAGGAGGTTGAAAGTGGAATCATTCCACTATAAAAGTGTCATGTGGAAATGGCCTATGATTCTATGATTCAAGGCCCAGGAGCCCTCTCCGGCTTCCACTTTGGCGACCGTACACCGACAGCTAGATGCCAATGAAGCATTTTCCTTTACAAATGGGAGAAAGGAACACTTTGAACAGGTGGATTGGAAAAATAAAACGGCTTGGAGCAAACCTCCTTTCTCCTCCCTCCCCCTGCCATAATAAACATAAAAATGTAAAGCTAACATTTCTTAAATTTTCCTTTAATCATGATCCAACTAAACTTGACATTTAAGGAGGATGCTTAATCATTGCGGATTAGCTCTTATCTCTTGCTAGCAAGCAGGTTTCTCGTCTTATACACTGGGTGATTTATTACATCAAGAAACTTAGAAACCGCCAAAGCTCCCCTCTGGTGGAGAGAGGTGTCATGCGTTATATCAAACCATGCTGGCAGGTTTTCCACACTGTTGATTAAACAAACAGCAAACCGTACACAGCGGTCTAAACAATTACAACACCAAAAATAATAAGAATAGAAGAAGAAATTAAAAAAAAAAAAAAAAGAAGAGGAGGAAGAAGAAAGGAACACACTTATCTAGGACCCTTTTTCAGTTGTAACCAAA